>JAKUBK010000158.1:0-70336 GCA_030566875.1 Waltiozyma chaumierensis | reverse complement strand
AATTTAAATTAATTTTTTTTAAATATATAATATAATTATATATTGAAAAATCCAATATTGAACTAGTAGAATTAAATATATTTTAATAAGCTTATAATAATTATATATTATAAATATAATTAAAAAGATTCGGTCAATCCTATATAATATATTACGTGATCATAAATATAGATCATTAATATATCTTAATGGACCAATTATATAGTTTATTATTTATATATATATACTTGTACGCTTAACTTGCACGTTCAAAGCGACGTCCAGCTAGAACAGCAGCTCTTAAAGTACCATATCGAATGATCGATATATTATACATTTTTATAAATATAATATAAATAAGATATCATAAACATAAACAATTATTTATTCTGCGGTCTTCAAGTACGATATTAATTAAATACATGATCAATTCAATCTTTAGCTGATATATATATATATATAATTTAAACTGGAAGCGTATATAAATGATCCATAGCTGGTTTTAATGATTAGTGTATGCATTATTAAACTGATTTATGTTTTAAGCAATTATAAATAATAGATTGAAAGAAAGACTATATACAGAAAGAGAGACAGATGTCCAATATAATAAATTGATTGTGAAGCAGAGCAAAGGAAGTGGTGGAAACAAATAAACTCTATTGAAATCTGGACGAAAAAGCAAAGAAAACAGAGAGAGAGAGAAAAAGGTGGAAAAGAACCATTTTGATAAAGTTGTTACTCATCATCACTGACAACAGCATTTTCACTTAAAAGAATTAATTTTTCAATACTGGCCAGATGCTTACCGTAATTTCCTCTAGCAATCTGTTTCAAATAAACCTTAATCTTTCTAATCAACAATCTCTTCTTTGGGCCTTTGCTAACCTCCACCAATTTCTGGACAACATAGTTGGCGAATTGATCCTTCATCATCAAGCCAAGACTGGATTGATCTTCGACTGGATCGTCATTGTCCTTGTCATTTCCTTGTAAGACTTCGTCCAAGATCATGGTACGTTGGGCTGTGGTGGCGTTGACAACACATTTTTCAACGACATTAGAGGCGAATTTATGTTTAGAAAACTCGACAACGGAGCCTGAAACAGTTTGGATGACATGTGTCTTATCCCTTGCGGAACCGTTCTCAATGATATGTTGGATCACATAGTTCCCGTATTGGTCTTGGATCAAGAAATAGGTGAACTTGGATAATTCGGCAAGAATGAATTCCTGGTCATTCTTTGGGGAATATTCCAACAAACGCTGGATCACACGACAACCGTAAGGATGGGTGGACAGGTGGTAGATCTGGGTCTTCAAGGATTCCAGAATAAAGGCGATGTGTTCGATCGGAATACATTCGATCGACTTTTGGATCACATGGTTCCCGTTCTGGTCCTTGATACAAACAATGACATCGTTCTTTAATTCAGAAATCACCTCGATTTGAGAATCCAAAGGTAAATGTTCAATGGCTCGTTGGATCACACGGCATCCGTACATCTGCAAGGACAATTCCTTGATGTGGCCCTTCATCAGAGACAGAAGAATGAGGCGCTGGGTTGGCGTTCCATGTTCAAAGTACTTTTGGATAACGTAGTTGCCAAAGACATCGTTGATCAAGTTCATGGCGTCTTCTCTGATCTCGTTGAAAACAACCTCTTTCTCAGCAGAGTTGGTGGAGGCCATGGACAATTGTTGCTGGATGAATCGGGAGCCATGCTGATCCTTGGAGAATTCAATGGCGTTGCCAACGATGTCCTTCAAGGAGTATTCCTTAGTGGTGTTGTTTCTGAACTCTTCCAGGACTGGAGACCTGTAGATCTGGTTCTTTGCAGCCTTGGATTGAGCGCCACGACTGTTTGGGGTGGAGTTCTTTGGAGATCTGTTGTTGTGGTTCTTCTTTGAAGGGACGCTGCTGCTGCTGCTGTTGCTGTTGTTGTTCGAAGGAGCAGCAGAAGTGTTGGTTTGAGGTGGCTGACCGTTGTTGTTCATACCTTGCTGCTGCTGTTGCTGCTGTGGTGGCTGTTGCTGCATTTGAGGAGGAACTGGCGAATGAGGATGAGCAAACTGGAATTGGTCATGAGGAACAAAGCCGAAAGGAGAGAACGCCTGAGGATACATGAACGGCGGAGTACCTGGGCCTGGAGGCAAAAAAGATTGAGGGCCTTGAGGAGCAGAACCATCAAATCGTTTTGGTTGAGGACCGGCAATATCAGCCTTTCCAGTCTCCTCCTTATTGGAGTGTTCGGTGGTAGGTTTAGCCTCAGTTGAGTCATTGGAAACACCTGTGGTCTCTGTAGTTTCTGGAGCTGCAACCGGTGGTGGCAAGTACCCTAAGGGAGGAGAGCCCATTGGAACCATGCCGTTGAATTGGTTGAAAGGGAAGCCGTAGGGGAATATTTGCGGGTGTGGCGGAACAAAGCCATTTGGCACGAACTGGCCTGGAAACACGTTCTGCTGCATCATTGGAGTGAAGGTAGCAGCAGAAGCAGCCTTCTGAGTGTTCCAGATGCTGTTGGAGGCGGTGTTGGTGTTTTCAGCAGCAGCAGCAGCAGAGGAGGCAGAAGGATCGAAGCCCACGGAGTTCTGTTCAGAGATGTTCATGGACTCAGACGTGAAGGAGCCGGATCTGGACTTCTTGTCCATCAGAGGCGCAGAGAAGGATTGCACTGGGGAGCTTGACAGATAGTTGTCAATCTTCTCAGACATGGACTGTCTGGCGTTGATGGACGTTGGGTTGTTCAAGCTCTCGTTCAAAGAACCAGGCGAGCTTTCCAAGAAGGGCTTGATGCCGTCAGGAGACAAGAAACTGGTTCTTCTAGACGACGAAGGAACACGGTTACTGGTGGACCCAATGGACAACGAGCCTATGCCACCGCCCAAGAGTTCCACTTCCCTGGTGGCGTCGGCAACAGCACTGAATTTATCCATGAATCTGCCCGTTGAGGAGCCTGAGGATGGAAGACCGTTTGAGATACCACCGCTGATGGAGGCAGAGACAAACATGTTGTTCTGGCCTCGTTGCCCATTGCTGATACCGCCAACAGACAAGGTTCCTGCTCTTCTGAAAACAGTGTTGACATGACCGTAGTCCTGCAAGGACTCCGAGTCTGAGCCAACGTACGAAGAAGGGGTAAAGTTGCTGTTAGCATTGACGTTGGTGTCTGAGTGGGCACTGAGACTTGAAATAATACTGGCAAAGTCCGGTTCAATGTCGTTGGTGGTTTGCTCGCTGGTGGAGCTCTTGAACCCGGACAACTTGTCCAACAACGATTGGGGATTGGCCTGGTCTTGATAAGTGTTTTCCTTATCGTCTGGTTAGAATAAGAAGTTAGTATCACATAGATAACAACACAACAAAACAGGGGGGAGGGGAGGGATAGCAGCGTTACATACTGGTCATTTGGCAGAGGTGTTAAGATTGAGAAAGTGTATGGAATGTTGAAATGATGATGATGATGATAAGAAATAAATAAATAAGAAGTGCTATGTTCAAGGAGGGGCGGGGTCTTATAGGTGGAAGGACAAAAAGAGAGTGTGTGAGGAGGCTGGAGATATGTACAAGAGGAGCTCAGCTCTAACGATTCCGAGAGTCAGGGTATATACAGCAGTGGGTGTTGGAATAGGAGAAAGGGAAAGGAATAGTCCAGCTCTATCCGTACAAATATATGAGGGGGGGCCTATCTCCCTCTCTCTTTTGTTAACTTTGATGATCTTTTTGTTTTCCCAAACGGAAGAAGAAGATCATCAGCCACGGATGGACACGCGAATCTTGCCGGATTCGGATACACATAGTGCACACACACATATTTTTTTCTTATTAAATGTGGCGCTTTAAGTATCCTTAAAAATAAACCACTATGATGATTTAATTATCCGACTAATTAAGAATCAAGGTATTTAAATATCTATATCTATCTATCTATATCTATATCTATCTATATCTATCTATATCTATCTATCTACTGTTTCAGCTTCAGGGGCGATTCGTTGTCTCTAGCAGAACTGGAAATTCCCCAATTGTCCCCTGAATGTTCAGAATCGTATAATGGCACCATTGTTGCCTCAAAATCCATCAAAGCTTTAAAGTTCTCTTTGTCTTTAGTTTCGTCTGATAATTCTTCGTCATCGCTTAAATTGAAATCAATAGGTTTCAGTTTCCAATTGGCTGGAGTGTTCTTCTTCTTGTTAGTTCTATCGTTGGTAGTGGTGTTTAAGTACGAAGTATGTTTAACACCTTCAGATAGTTTCAGAACGATATCTTTCTTTAAAGGAGTTGATGGACTGGGGTTTAGTTTCTCTGGTGTTTTCAACCCCAAATCTTCTATTACCTTGGTGAATGATGCTGATCTTCTTTTCACCGTCTTAACCGTTGGCGAGACTTGTGTGGTTGACTGCTGTGTGATAGAAGTGGCAGCTTTGTTTAGATTGTCTGGCAATTGTGAATAATCGATCTTAGTACTAGGAAGAGGCTTCTTGTCGTTTGGAGATATTTTCATTTCCGATTGAACAACAATGGGGCTTTCTGGTAAGGCCAATTCCTCAAGAGTCCTTTTGTTTGCTTGGACTGTTGAATCGAATAACAATGAAGATCTTGAGGAGTGTCTTTTGATTTCCAAATGGGCAAAAGTCTCAAAGATGTGGCTCGAAAGATCTGGGAGCTCAACAATCTCCTCTGATTCCTCTCCATCAATAGTGATACAGTTAATAGTCACTTCCTGGTCTTGGTCTTGATGTTGGTCTTGTTCTCCTTCTTGTTCTCCTTCTTCTTCAAGCGTAACGAACATAGCGGCAAATAGATCATACTCTTCTAACAAAGAACGATCAACCGGTCTGTTAAGAAAAACAACAACATTCGACGTCACAGATTCATTGGCATAGCTGGAAATTTCATGAGCAACAGAGAAGCCAAAACGTTCATCTCTGAACAAATGGAAGGGCGTGTTCTTCCCCAGAATCCTTGCCTTGTTCAACAAAGTTAAGAACTTGCTGGAGTTTTCCACTTGGTACGTCAAATTAGAGAGACCTGGATTGCCCAAGACAACGGTCCTTATCTTGTTATTGTCAAACGCGTGGACATGTAGATTCTCAAGGGTGGAGAATGCAGTGACTTTCAAAGACGGGATCAAGGTCAACTGTTCCTCGTTGATCAGAGAGTTCATGATGATATCAGAGACTTTAACTGAATCTGCCAGCTGCCCCAGACCAGTGTCTTGGACAACTGCAGCAAACACGACATAGTCACTGAAGACTATAACAACGCCGTCCTCACTAGTGTCCAAATGTTTCGATTCAACCACAGAGACAACTTTACGACGTAGCCAGCCACTGCTCAATTCGGAAGGCCAGCCTTCACATATCTCAGTGAGGATCTTCCCTGATGGCGTGAACACCCTTCGATCATACGATGGAACCGATGTTTTCCCAAACGAGTCGATGATATCCACTGAACGGGCAAAATACTGTGTGATCAGAGGTCTTTCGACAATGCTCCATTGCTTAGTATCTATCAGTCTCTCCAGCACCATTTTAAATTTGATCAGGTTCAAAGAAACGTGCAGGATCGATTCAATGACATGTTTACGTCTGTATTCGGAAGGAAGCAACTGTTCGTGTTGCCTTAGAAACCCCTTGAGCTTAGTGGAGAAGGTCTTGAGTGCTGCCTCGTGCCTCATGTACGCCTTGAAGAAGAATGGAATGGTGACGCCACAGGCCTTGACCATTTCAAAGGAGCCATACTCGACAGCGATGTTCAGAGAGTCCAAGAGAATACAGTTCATCCTGGTGACCTCGTCTATTGTTGGCGGGAAGATTTCATTCAGTTCTGCTATGGGGATCGGGATCTTACCGTTGAGAGATTTCTCACGTAACGGAGTCACGACTTTAGTTAGGAATCTGATCTGTTGGGTGGTGATGCTTTCCTGGAAGTGCACCAATTCCCTACAGATCGCCGTGATTGATTCGTCGTCGTCTTCTTCTTCTCGAGCAGTGCTGACAGTTTTAGGTGGACTGTAAAGAGTACCGGTTGAATCAGGAGAGTACTCAGTCAGAGGATCAAACAGCTTCTCCAACTGTTCGCCCATTTGAAACACAATCTTGTTGTTGGAAGAAACGAGACCTGGCTCATCGGTGTAAACCATATCTAACAAAGACGAATCGATAAAGTTAGGAGACAGAAACCCAGAATTCAATAGTCTTCCCCCCAAATTGGCTGGATCAGTGTCAACAATGACCTTCATTTTAGAAGCCAGTTCACCAGCCTGAAGCTCATCCCATTCACGGTTCATAGACCTACGGCCATTTGAGGATAATTGTCTGAAATCTCTCTTTGTAAGGTTCAACAGCGAATAAAGTTTCAGCAGAGACACAGCTAAGGCTCTTCTGACGTTACTATCACGATGCTTGGTCTTCAGATTCTCCACAGCGGCAAAGAACCTTGAAGATTCCGTTAGCTGTAAGCCATTGAAACAAAACTCACCAAATGTAGTGAAAACCACTGTAGAGATCTTCATCTTCGTCATGGGATCTTCGTAAACCATCACTATGACATCTTCAAGTTTGGGATCAACTCCATGGAAAAACGCTGCTTTGGGGAAAATCGCTAGCCATTGGGCTTTGGTCTTGTGGTTGTTACTGGAAGCGAAAAGAAGATTGGTTGAAATCTCTGTAAGGTTTAATGGTTGGATGGCCTCAGCCACTGATGATTGGAAAGATAAGGAGTTCACTAGTGTCTGAATGTTCGCTGTGAATGGCGAAGACGATGTGGGTGCTTCTGAGGTAGTCATGCTATATCTATACGGAACCCCACCGTGGAAAACTTGTCTGGCTTGGTGTAACGTTCAAACATTCTCTGTAAGATTGTTCATATAAATATTAATATGACCTTCTGGTTTGTTTACTTTTTTGAGATGATCCGCGGCTGTCATTACAAGCCACATTGATCACGTGTCTTCGTTACGGGGCAAATACTATGTAACTACGTGTACTGCGGTCTGTATTATCTTATACTTGAACCACAGCCTAAAAGATCCATACGTGTATATACACTATAATATGAATAAGATCTCTCTTGAAGACCTCACACAAAAGAGGAGGTTCAAATTTGATTGATCTTACCATAAAAGAATAAAGTGCTCAAAGACACGGAAGGGATCTATTCAAAGTATGCCTAAGCAGATATTTTGGCCAAAGGATCTACTCCTATCACAATATTCAGATAAACACTCCAATGACACAAGTTTAGTCCTTGGTGTTCGATCAAATGTCAACACGTATGTTGTGATCACCACCATTTCTGAGAATGAGTTTAACAAGACAGACATCCCATACTTGATTGATAGAGCTTGTACTGGGAAAGAACATCTCATGGTGTTGGGAACATTGAATGGAAATGAACATACCATTCATAACCAGAACCAACTAAGATTCCATCTATCCAATGGTGTAATTGACTGTGAGAGTTGCAACATTATCCTATACAAACCACCAGACTTGCATCGTATGGAGCTCTACTCAATAGAACCAATCAGTGTCTCGTTGTTCCCACCACCTGAGAACTACCAACAAACGCCTGTGTCTCGGTTAATAAACTTACATGACAACCAGTGCTTTGCCACTCAAGAAGAAATCAACTTGAATAATACCATAAATGAGATAAACCACTGTTGTATCACAAGAAACGAACTATTGAACAGATATGCACATGTATCCAAAGCTTGGACTCCAGCAAAGATCACCTTAAGACAAGTGCCAGGGGTGATCCAAAACTACATAAACTCTCTATGGATCATAAGGCTTCTGAATCAATCAATGATATCTCCACTGTTGGCGATTATCTTCCACATAGCACTTCAGATAAGAACCTGTTTACTCATACTGATTAAGATCTTGAACTATCAAATGTCATCTCAATCTCCAAGTTTGGTTGAAATATCAGCCACTGCTCAACAGTTGGATCTAAGATTACAACAACTTGCCCATCTACCAGTCCAATATTTCAAAACAGCACATTATTCACACACTTCACCATCCATAGAGAAAAGCTCGGAATATATCAATTTATACAACACTCTTTGGTTGATTTTAAATGATATTTTGATTGGGTATCAGGTGGGGGTTTCATTGATAGAGAACCGTGAAAAAGTTGTTGAATTCTTCACAAAGACCATCTTTATGGACTTTCTCTATTACCGATTGAACAACCTGTCAATCTGGTTGATGAATAGTCCTGGTGGCGTTAAATTGAACAACGAATTATGTGCCTTTCTTAGTGATTTGTTCAGATGGATTTTAGAATTCTGGAGAATCAGCTTGATTCAACCGATTTTAACTCCCTTTGCAAGTAAACTTTTGATGTTTTTGGGGATTTGTTGTTCGTTTGGTGGTTTGACTCTGGGAATCTCACTATTGATCGATGTGATCAACGTTGTTACTTTCCATATCTATTGCTTCTACTATTCCATGGCCAGGATCCATCATTGGTGTTTGGATATCCTTTTGAGTTTGTTCTACCTGTTCTGTGGGAGAAAGAGAAATGTCTTGAGAGATAGAGTCGATTCGATGGAGTATGAATTGGACGAGATTCTTCTTGGGATTCTATTGTTCACGGTTTTGTTCTTCCTCTTGCCAACTATCGGGGCCTTCTACTTCTGCTTTACATTTGCACAGCTCTCAATCATGGCTGTGATTGGAGCGCTCGAGGTCTTCATGTCCTTGTTAAACCACTCTCCAATCTTTGTGATTCTGTTACGGTTGAAGGAGCCAGCAAGAATTCCAAATTGTATCGAATTCCAAATGAACAACCGATTGAAACATTTGGAGATCCATTCCACCCCCTTAACGTGTCTCAATATTTTCTCCTCCTTCATCAGGATAATCAAGAGTTTACCAAAGTCATATTTCACTTTTTCCAATGCTGCTGGACACTACTCCAACGACAGATACGGTCTTCTAATCGGACTGCCTGTCACCATGAAGAGAAACAAGCTATACAGCCTACTGTACAGGAACTTGCCTGAGGAACCTGTCGGTACAGACATGCTTCTCTACCAGTTCCACAAGTACCGTTACTACTCCACACAGTTAGGAAGTCCCACTTATGTAACATATCCATAATGTATTAAATTGTTGTTATTCCCTAATTTTTCTCTCTTTCTATATACAGTTACTAATGTAATACCGTGATCATCATCATCATTTCTTCTTCTTCTTTGGATCAGCGGCGGCGGCTTCTCTCTTCTTAGTTGGAGCACCCTTACCTCTTCTCTTTCTAGATCTGAGAATGTCCAGTCTGTAATCCTCTTCTGGATCTATGAACCCGATTGTAGGATACATGGTCTTCAAGTTTTTCATCGTGAGGAATTCTGTAGGACCATAGTATTGTTTGATGGTGTCACCTTTGAGCTTTTGAGTTAGATATTTGTGGCCAGAACGTTGGTTGGTTGGATTGAAAAGGTTTTGGAACACTTTGGATTGGACCTGAAGAACCTGTTGGAGTCTGGCCTTGGAAGGAGCTGACATCTGTGTTTTTGGGAAGGGAGGAATGTGAAGTGGGGTATAGCTACAAAGAGTTACAACTTATTAGGTCTTTGTATTCTTCAATTACCATTTCTGTTTACAGTTGTACTGGAATTTTTTCGAAGCGTGTTGTCCAGTTTGAATTACAAGATCTAATAAATTTCTTACATAATCGAGGTCACCTGACCCAGAGGAAGGGCCACATATAACGACAGCTTTAATACCTAGTGATTGGTCAATTTCTAGATATTGAAATATCTTCTACAACATTGATGAACTCATATATACATAGTTCTACGATTATGTACACAAATTCTAAAATCAGGATCCATTATTAAACCCACGAAATACAGAAAGATGCGAATTTAATATGTTACATTAAAGGATTTTTGTATTTTATATTTGAAAAGGCACTAGATAAATAACTAATTGTTAAAGTAATTACCAAGCAGCTTCTTCGGCTGGAGCAGCAGCTTCTGGAGCGGCTTCTGGAGCAGCAGCCCAGTCAGCAGCTTCGTTAGCTTCAGCAGTCCAGTCACCTTCGGCGGTTTGTTGAGCAGCCCAGTCTTGGGATTCTTCAACTTGTTCTTCTTCGACTTGTTCTTCAGCTTGAGCAGTTGGTTCAGCTTCTTCTGGGTCTCTGTAGAAGTATAAATCTGGCATGACAGTCCAGGCTTCTTCTCTGTTCAAGGAACCTCTTAATCTTTGGACTTCTCTGGCCAATAAGTACCAGATCAAACCGATGGCGTGCTTACCCTTGTTGTTGGTTGGGATAGCGACATCGACGAATTCAGATGGGGAGTCCAAGTCAGTCAAAGCAATAACTGGGATGTTGACGTAAGAAGATTCCTTGATAGCTTGAGCATCGGTTCTTGGGTCGGTAACAATGATCAATCTTGGTTCCTTGAAAGAACGGGTGATGTAGTTGGTGAAGTTACCTGGGGTGAATCTACCGGCAATGGCGGTGGCACCAGTGTGAGCAGCGTACTTCAAGACAGCTCTTTGACCGAAGGTTCTAGAAGAGACAGCAACAACGTCAGCTGGGTTTGGAATAGCAGCAATAACTCTAGCAGCTAAAACAATCTTTTCCCAGGTCTTACCGATGTTGATGATGTTAACACCATCTGGTCTGGTCTTGAAAACGTATGGTTCGTTGTGAACCTATTGCAAAAAAAAAATTGTTAGTATATGTAAAAAAAATATTCCACAGTTTCGGGTTGATTTTTTAACAGAGAATCGATTTCAAAAAGTGGTGAATAATGATGGTTGATATGTGGTTGTTTCTTTGTCCATAATTCAAGTAAGATGATTTGTCCAATTTATACCTTTTTGAAGTGTGATTGTTTGATGGAAAATTTTAGTGGATAATAAATATCCATTGTACAGTAAATCTCGTGATAAATCGTTTTGTTTTTGTTTGACTATGATTCTTGACAATATGTTTGTTCCCCTAGCATCTTTATTGTTTGTACAGTGTTTGAAATCTTTCGTTTTGTAATAATGATTGAAAATGATTGGTCTTATTGAAAAATGAATCTCTGTTACAAATCTTCTTGAGGAAGACATACTTGGACGTTCTTAGAACCTAAGTGAACGTTAGCAGCTAATAATAACTTAGCGTCTTCTGGGGTAAGATCAAAACTGGCTGGTAAAGACATGATTGTATAGTTTAACCTCTTATCGATAAGAATATCAACACCTTGTGTATACGCTGTATTGATCGATGTTAGTTAGAATCAAATATTTCAAAATTATCAAAATGTTTCCTGTGTTGGCTAACGCAGCCTGAGTACCTGGGAGTAAAGGCTTCATCGACTCTTGAGTTGAAGATATTTTCGCGCTCATTAGAACAACGATGTTCCTGCCTAGAGGATGGGACTGCGTAAAATGCTAGACAGGAACGCTCCGCTAACACAGATGCAAGTCCATGCAGGCTGCAGAGAGAACTTTTGGAAGAACTCTCAGCCTGGAAATTTCACCTAACAAACTAGAGGTTAAAGCGCGAAGATATTTGTATGAAAAAAACAAAACAACTAGAAAAACATTCAAATCTTAAAATCAAACAAAAGTTCAACAAACGATGTCCTGATGCGTAGCCCTGGACAATCACGTGAGGGTTGCCCTGAAAGACCCTTATTATTTTCGAACAGGTAAAATAGTAGGTGTGATACAAATTAGTTAAAGGATTTGTAAACGTTCATACAAGATCCAGTAGGAAAGAATCCAGTTCCAAAGAATCTCCAAGTTCAAACCCTTTAATATATATATATATACATATAAAAATATGCATGAAAATTATAGTCGAGATTTGTTCTTCATGTATGTGATATCAGAAGCCGACAGAATTTTAAAACCACGAGTATATTGACTGGCAGGGACAGATTTTGTGAATGTTTTAACAGAATCCAAATAGAAGGCCGCATTTAAATGGATTAATAATGATCGAATAGAACTTTATTTAACATCTTTTTTTTTGGTAAATCAGATCATTCACTTACCAACTGTCTAGCTTTGTTATGAAGAGCTAAAGGCGAAACAGGTGTATCGTCGAATCCATTGGACAGTTGAACAAGTCAAGAGTATCTGTAGATTAATTGTACATGGATTGTGCCCCTCAGCGCTTAACAACTGACCCCTTTTTGTTGTCTACGTCATGAGCTTAAATTATAGATACCCTGAACATTTTCGATCTAGAATATCTGTTCCAACCATATCAATAATCTAGGTTTAATAAACTTTGGATCCCAGATATTTCAATCATATAAAGTGTATAAAGATAACCTGTTTATGATTAATTAAAATTGAAAAATTAATATCTTTGGGCTAGTGAACCTTGATTGTGATAACCTTATGAAGGGTTTAAATTGAACAGGTGGTATATAAGGTTCGAAATTTCCTGAATCTGATACTATATGCAGTTGAAGTTTTGACGTGCATATTTCCAGTAGTCCAAGGCCAACTGATGGAAAAGATAAGAAATCGAAAACTTTTGTAAGAAGACAACCGCCCTTAATTTTGCAGCGAATAAGATCTCATGAAGAGCGTTATCCAAATTCATTCTGGGAATTGTTTTTTTCGGTATTCAATCATAGAAGAAGGAATATATTTATATATTTAAGGTTAATCTCTATCATTAGTTTTAATTTGAAGTGCAATTCCATTCGATAAGAAGAAATAAGGATATTTAATCGCCAATCGCATCGAAATCGAGCCGCCAATTAGGGCAGACGCATGATCAATTCAAAACGGACCGTAAAAATATTAATAATAAGCTGTACAGACATCTGGAATCATATATTACACCCCTTTTTCTCCCCCAAAAAAGACGATTGCTTTTCACTCATCATACATTGGTTCCACTCCACCCTCAGACAAGATACGATATCATTCCATAGACTAGAGCAGACGTTGTACACTCTACGTTTGAGTGTTTGGATCTGAAGTTTTAGATATTTATTTGCCACAATGGACCCAGTCAACACTGTGACGTCAACTCATCACTACAAACACCAAAGCCTTTGGTCTTATTTTAACATACCCAGATGGGTTGACCATCTACCACCGGACTACAGAAAGCTAAGAAGATACGTTGGTAACAAGTACCCAAATCAAGCGCTAGTGGTATCCTTCATCATCATTGGTCTTATTCCTCTTTGGAACTTAGTCAAATCTAGGGTTGACTCCAAGAAGAATCCTTGGTGTCTGAAGTTCACCCACCACAAATGGCCTAGATTACACAAACTGTTATACCACTCGGAGGTCTCTAAAATTGCAATATTCTGGGCTTTATTCTCTTTCTTCTACAGTTATGTTGATACGTACGAGGACTTACTTTTCATCACCAAGAGAATGGGCAGAGTTGCAACTGCCTCCCTTCCAGCTTTGCTTTTCCTGACCTTGAGACCTTCACCACTTCCACAAACCCTATACCTAGCACTATTACCAATTCACAAATGGTTGTCCAGAATAGTTGTCTTGGAAAGTGCCCTTCACACAGTCTTCTACATGTACTACTACTACAGAATTGGCACACTCAAGAAGTGCTGGAAGATCGAAAACCTCTATGGATTCCTGGCTATGTTTGCATTCCTTGGGATTGCTGTTACAAGTCTGCCAAGGGTCAGAAGAGCCTTTTTCAACATTTTCTATTTCTCGCATTATATTTTGACTTGGATATCTGTGTTTGCCCTACATTACCATGCCAGACCAGGTATCCCATATTTCACAGCATTGAATATTGCTATACTAGTGGGGCAAATCATTTACAGAGTCATCAATACCAGAACTACCACGATTACTTCAATCCAAATATCACCATCGCTAGAGATTGTGGAGTTTCCTAAATCTGACTTGGCCAAAACTCCAAAATTACCAGCTGCTCATGTCAGAATCAACAACAAGCATAAACTTTTCTTGAAGAACTGGTTCTATCAACTAGTCCCATTACAGCATCCATACACCATTGCATCACTACCAAATGAACCAACCATAAAGCTTATTGTTAGAAAAGGTAGATTCCCTCTCAAAAGCAACAGACAGTACTATGTTACTGGTGCCTTTGAGGCAGAGCATGAGTTTATCACAGATACATCATCCGGATGGTTCTCTTCAATTTGGAGAAAGAACCAACCTTTGCAACAACGACTCTTTGACTCATCCTTCCCGATGTCTCGTAATATCAAAGCTGAAAGGGTTCTCATTGTTGTTGGTGGCAGTGGTGTCTCTTTCGGTCTACCGTTGTTGAGAGAGTTGAGTTACAACGGTGTCAGTGCAAGATTGATCTGGGTCTGCAAGGATATCAAGGACTTGAACTTGTTGTCACACTTTAAGGGGATCCAAGGTATCGAATGCTATATCACTGGTGATGTGGATGAAGACGATATTGTTATTGATTATTACGAAGACTCAAACATAGAGAACGATGTTTTCCGGATCGATACGCATGAATCCAAAGACCACAATGACTTGATCAACGAAGACGATTACGAAATTGATTTCACTGCCTCATTTTCTGCTGGCCAACCATCCACGTCTGCTGATTTATTAACAGACAAACATACACACGAACACTCTCATCTTCTTGATGATCCTCTTTCAACTAAGAGAGTGTATGGCACTAACAACACTTCGATGTTGACAGATTATGATAACAACTTGAACTCACAGTCAGCATGTAGCTATCAAAACTGCTCCTCCTCTACCATCAAAACATATAAAGAACTTGTCAAATCCTCAGTATCCTCAGATATTGATTTTGAACAATTCAAGAACATTAAAATCTCTCGTAATATTGGACTCTTTTACGGTCGTCCAAACTTGAATTCCTCCCATTATGACTGGTGTTTACAATCACAATGTCTTGGTCCCGTGTACAATGTCTCTGGTGAGACTGTTTGTTGCAGAGAATCAGGGAATCATGCTGATCATGAAGTTGATAGATCCAAGATCTGGGTTGTCGCTGCAGGACCAAATGGGTTGGTTGATCATGCTAAACAATGGGCTCTTGATGGTGGGTTACAGTGTCATATCGAAAGTTTTGCGGTTTGAAGTCGGCTGTATAGCTTACTAACTTAACTTCAAAACTCTCTGGAATGTAATGTATACGTTTAATAATATATTTATCTATTCATTCGTCGATTGAAATATTGATACATTCCAGAAGATCACGTGGTGTAAGTTTCTCGGTTAACTGGACCCGGTTTTGTGTCAAAGGAAATTAGCCGCCCAACTAAGATCTTGGCCATCGTAAAAAAGTCATTCTCAACTGATCATTCACTTTTATTTGAACACACACCGTAACCATAAAAGAGCAACAGCTATATCATTTTAAAGCTCTTTGAGGATTCTACTTTTGGACTTTGCTTTTTTTTTAATTGCTATAACAGATATATTTGCTTCTTGATCACTTGCTAACTATCCACTGGGCTTCTCAATTTATCACTAGATCAGGGACCTGGTTTGCTTTCACCCCCCACATTTATTTACTCATCATTCTCTTAAAATTTGCTATTAACTATCCTTTTTCTAAATTAGATCGAACTCGAAATCCATAGTTTACATCATTTCATCGATCAGTTGAAAAGTCCTTAAACAAAAACTGGCGCATAAAATAACTTAATCTGAAGAAGAAGAAAAAGAAAACACACACTCTCTCTTGATCCACACACCACGAGTTCTGAATTACTATGTCTAACTGCAACTTCAACTTAAGCTCTTCTTCAAAGAGATTTGATGACAAAGTTATGGACAGATTCATTCCTTCTAACGCATCCCAACATAATTACAAGTCAGTTCACACAGATTCCTTACACAGACAGTCTCATTTGCCTTCTACATCTGCTCAGCGGCTAACAGCTAACCAACAAATTCGTGATACTAACATCTTCAACTTAAATGAAACCTCCATCAGGGAAGGATCACTCTCGTTGACAAATGCCAATGATTCAACAGCAATTGATGCTTCTCCAGCTCCCTCAGACAACGCATCAGCTAACTCCCCTATCTCACCAAACCCAAGTAGGGACATTATTGCAGAAGCCTTAAGCCTTTCCCCGCAGAGCAGAGTTCTTCATTTCTCACCTGCCTCAAATATGAAAAAGAAATTGATACAGGCCCAATCATCAGCTGGCTGTCTCAATAGTTCAAACACAACTTCCACATCGCCTTCCTCACTTTTTTCCATTGGAAATTCCAGATTTGGCTTTGAGCAAGGATTTACATCAGGAAGAAATTCATTTGAGTCTGATGCATCAAATTTCTCATCTCTTTCCAGTGTGCCGTCTTCTGTCCCTAATTATTTGTCCCCCAAGAAGAAACATCCAAAGCCCCTGAAGTCTCACATACCATACCGTGTTCTTGATGCCCCAAGTTTAAGAAATGATTTCTACACCAATCTAGTTTCTTGGTCTTCCGCTTCCAACAGAATAGCAGTAGGGTTGTCTTCACATGTTTATGTTTGGTCAGAAGAAGAAGGAGCCTGTCTATTAGATATTCCAGGAGAACAAATAGTATCATGCGTTTCATTCTCAGAGGGAGATTTTATAGCTGTGGCAACCAAATCCGGAAGAATATCCATCTTCTCCCAAGATTCCCAGTCACTACTTGATGAGTACATAAACATTGAACAAGGTATCTGTTGCATCACATGGGTTCCAAACCAACCTAATCGATTCTTTGCAGGAGATGAAGGTGGCGAGGTTTTGTTGTTCGAAGTATTGGAACTTGGTATTTTGAAACTTATTAAGCAGTTCAAGTGCCATCAACAACAAGTTTGCGGTAAATAAAAACCCCCAATACCTTTGAATATTACACTCAAGAACACTACAATTTAGAGAGAGAGTTTTAAGTTTTACTAACATATTTTGCTGATTTTTTTAGGAATTTCTGTCAGTTACGATGGGAAACAAATCTCCGTTGGAGGTAATGATAACTGTTGTACTATCTGGGATGTCCAAGATCCACAGAATCCCACCATGAAATTCCTTCTTCCTCATAAAGCTGCGGTTAAAGCTATAGCTTATTGCCCTTGGTCTTCATCACTTTTGGCAACTGGTGGTGGTAGCAAGGATAGAACCATCAGGTTTTGGCATACCAACTCAGGAACCTTATTGGATAGTATACCGACAAAAGGTCAGATAACGTCTCTTATTTGGTCAAAAAGAAAGAAACAGATAGTTGTAACTTTTGGTTTTGGCGACAGTGTCAAGCCTTTTGTTATAGGTCTCTACTCATATCCAAAGATGGATCCAATTATACAAATTGAGGCTACTCTGAACCTTAGAGTTTTATCAGCAGTGATGTCGCCAGATTCAAGTTCAATATGTGTCGCAGCCAATGACGAAACAGTGCGGTTTTATGAGCTATGGAGTGCTAACGATAGGATTATATTGGACTCTCAAGAAGATGGGATTTATGGAAGTGAATTAATTGAACTCTGTGAGGGGATAACAAAGAACTGTGGGCTTATACGTTGAGAGAGAGAAAGAGAGAGAGCGCTATTAAAAGATCCATAAATACACAAGTTGTTATTGATTCAGGAAGGAACACCGTCGTAGTCAGAAGTTGAGTACTCATTCAGAAGCCTCTTCCAATGCTTTCTGTTGTCTCTAATAGGAACAGGGGGTAGTCGTAGAAGGGCGATCAATACAAGAATGATCAAACAGCAGACAGAAGCTGGAGCCAACATCTCAACAAAGTTTCTGTTTGAGGAAACAATCTCGTAAGGACAAGAAGCGTACGGGCCACCTGTGACCCAACAGTTGTCCACGTTGATTGAATTCAGATCCACCCAGACATCGTCAAATGTAGCATCATCCAAGGTCTTTAGATACAGAACAGCCGACTTCATCTCCAATGGATCCTTTGGAACATTGAAAGACCTCTCCTTTTTATCATTGCCATTGGAAATATCGAAATAGTTGATCTGGTTCTGAGAAATGGTCCAATTGAACCTATCGTCTCTACTTCTCATCAAGAAATATTTGGCTTCGTAACAGTTAGCCACATAGAATGAACCATCAAGTCCCATAGATGCACACTTATAAGCTTGTTGCAAAGTCTGTGTGGAGTTTGAGTATTTCTCAGTTGCTTCAGATACGAATAGAGGTTGTCCTTGTGCCCAGGACCATAAAGAATCACTCAAGATGGATGAAACGTCTGAGATTTCTTCAAGAGTATGGTTTAATATTGGCGAGTATCCGTTTGATACCAGGTTATGAATGGTACCAGTATCATCGACTGATGAATCCATGAAGAAACGCCAGTCTTGTTTGGATTTAGAAATTACATCGTCTAGGGATTGGATAGAGACAGGTTCTGAACCTGGTGTCATTGAAGAGTTTGTTTCTGAAAAGTTGAAGAATAAAGTGGCATCATTTGAGACGTTGTAATTGGAGCTTGAAGGGATATCGTTATATCCAATGAACGTGAGGAGTCGTTTCTTTTGCACGAATAATAATTTGGATAATCTAGGGAATCCTGCCATTAAGATTGTATTGTTGACATCTGCTGTCCGATCATATTCCAAATTGACTGGTGTGTATAAGAAGTTCCCGAAATAGTTTGACATCACTGACGTCAATGTATCATTCCATGTGCCTTGATACTCTAAAGGGTATGATATGGAGGTGTTATTTAGGTGATGGAGATTGAAAATCAACACTATCAGATCACCAAATAGATTTGTGTCTGATTTTTGGATGTAACTCTGAATAGTACCAATCAAATCATTGAAAGTTAAAGTTGTCAAGCAAGAAATGTCGCCATCCACCAGCTCAATCTCAGTCACTATATGGCTGTATTGAAACGGACATAACTGAAACTTCCTGAGCTGTTCATTCCAGTATAAATCAACATACAATGTCTGAACACCGGTGTATAATAAATGAGAAACCTGAGAAACAGAATCTTCATTGTACCCAAACGGTGAGAATAAAGTGGTTCCAAGATTCACACCAGTCAGTGATAACTGTGATATGCTGGTATTTGCAGAAAGATCACGTTGACTTCTTCGGGCAATGACATATCTTTCACTTGGTCTTGGCCAACTCTCAGTGGTATTTGATTGTACTGTTGTTATCGACAAACTGAATATTAGAAGAAGGATTCTGGCGGTGGTAAGTCTGGGCAGGGCTGACGGCATCATATTGTTTGTGTATATATATATATATATATTATCTCTTATTGGTATATATATCTATTCTGGTTGAACCCGTATTAATATGAGAGAAATAATATGTGTCATATATAACCGGGATTTTTCTGATATTTCAATAGGACATTCCACATCACGTGACTCAAACAAGAGAGCTTGAACGTTCAAATAGACGATATAATAAATCGGTCTAAATATCCAAGGATCAGAGTGTTATTAATGGTAGTGAAATTTCTAGCTGGCGCTGTGAACTGATTTGATCAATATTATAAATAGACGACAAAAGGCTGTGTTGTTGAGTCGACTTTGGTCGTTATTTTCCAAATTCCAGTTGCATAGCCACCAGCAGCGATAATATATAGAAATCTCCCCGGCAGGTCCGGTCCGATACAAAATGATCCACTTAGTACTTGACGGGTTCTTACAAGAACCTATCAGTACCAACTAGATAACCCCTTAATACCATTTACACACACACACACACACAGTGATAATACTACTTCCAAGTCTATCAAGTAGTGTAGCGTACGCCCAGGTCAAAGAAGCAAAAGAATGGGGTCCAATAAGAAGATGGAAATACCCATACTTTCCACAACATCTTATGAATCAGGAGGGTCTTCCAGTGGTGATTCTTTCCCACAGAACGAGGACCAGCCAGCCAAGAATTCTGCTGACCAGGAGAGCACAATCCATGGCGACACAGAGTTTCAAACTCCAGATCGTGGAAGGGATTTCCTCGCTATAAACAACCCATCAACTGCGTTCCAATCAAGAGTGTTAGCTTCTTCGTTTTACAATAATAGTATTAGTAATAGTAATAGAAATGTTGAGAACTTGAGCTTAGACACCGATTTCCTGAACATCCCCTTTCCAAATTCTACCGATCCCACCTCTTCCACCATATCGAACACGTCTGGTTCACGCTCGAATAGTTTTGTCTCACAAACCTTGTCCCTCATCTCACCCTCATCTCCATCTGGCAATGCATTCAGGAAGAATAGTGCCAGTACTACTACTACGACAGCAGCAGTAGATAAGAGCAACAACAACAATGTTGAAGTGGAGCAGTCTTTTCTTGATCGATTGAGAGAAGACGGGGATAATCTGGATAATATCAAAACAGATATCAGATCGATCATAGGAGGATCAACCAGTGTTCATGGGAATTGGCTCAGAAGGAGCAGAACCAATACGGCGAATAGAAAGTCTATGAACTCTGAGGATTTGAAACTGTTGGAGCAGAAGCAGCAGAAAGACTCTCACAAGATCCGCCTGACATCTGAGGAGGATGATGATGATGATGATGATGATGATGATATTGAACTGATGGATCTCAAGACTAGCAGCGTAAGGGAATCAACGTACTCTAACTTCTCCTCACGCAACAATTCCATTAAAGGAGACAACATTTCTTCTTCACAGTTTGGAACCAACCATCATTTCGAATCCCAGATCTCGCTACATTCAGCAGCGGCAGCAGCAGCAGCAGCAGCGGCAGATACCCAGCCTATTGCAGGTTCTTCTTCTTCTTCATCACACACAGTGGCTGCCAGCAAACCAGCAGCAGCTGGTCTTGGCCAATTGAAAACAACATTGAGACATTACAACGAGCACAGGTTTGGTTATGACGATATCAAAAGCGTTCATTCCAGAGGCACAGCAGCTACTGCAACCAATGACAACTCCATCGAACCGCCCCAGTTGGCCCATGTCCAATCAAACGTAGAGTCCAGAGCCACACTTCATCATCAACAAGAACAAGAACTGCCACAACAACCACAACAACAACCACGCCATACTTCCAACTCCGAACCAATCATCAAACTATACGGCCACTCACTACGGTACTTCCCTCCAAACTCGCCACTTCGACTATCCCTTGCCCGACTGCTATTGGACAGATGGGTGTATTATCTTTTGATCAGCATGCTTATTCTCCAGACCATCACCATGAGCATTCGCCACTGGAGCCCCAAACTTTCAGAAATAGGTTCGAATGCCCAGTTCAGATTCGGCTACCATTGGACAGATTACATCATGTTGATCCTGAACATTTGTTATACGGTGGAGATCTGCTTGAAATGTATCGCTTGGGGGGCTTGGGATGACTCGGAGTTGTTTGCCTCTCAGGACAAGGAGTATGTGCCTATTTCCAGAAAGATTGGTCTTGATAGATTGTTGGAGTTCTTCAACAACAAACATCTGAAACAGGGGCAACCACTTTGGGGGAATTGGCGATACAAGAAGAGAAACAGACGTAGTGTCAAGCATTCAGTCACTGCTAATAACCTGTACACGCTTTCTTCTCCTTCTTCCGCCACCGCCACCGCCACCACCACCACTGCCATTCCACTGCCTGAAACAGCCGAGGGAGAAGGAGAACATGCAAACCGCCATGTGATAAGGACCACTCCCAGAGCATACCTCCGAAGCACATGGAATCGTCTTGACTTCACCTCCACAGTCTGTTATTGGATCTCGCTGATCGTTATCAACTCTTCTTCGAATTCCGACGCCAGCACCCCCTCCGTGCCTATATTCAGAGCCTTTGAATGTCTACGACTACTAAGATTGGTCAACATCACCGACGGCATCGCCTTGATTCTCAAAGGGATCAAGAACGGCGGGCCTCAATTGACAGATGTGTTTCTGTTCTTACTGTACTTCTGGGTCCTGTACTCCATCATTGGCATCCAAAGCTTCAAATCCTCGTTCAGACGGTACTGCGTCTGGGAAGACCCTTTAAACACCACGGCGACGTTTATCACCAACCAACATTGTGGTGGGTGGTTTTCAGCCACTGGACCATCTGGGAAATTGGTGAAGAATCCTTATTATCTGTTGGATGGCGTCACCATGGCCGACCATGCCAAGGGGTACATGTGTCCTGTGGGATCGAAGTGCAAGACACTGGGAGTTTCCAGTGCTTTGAGTTACGATAACATTCTGACGTCGATGCAGACGGTCTTTATCGTTTACACTGCCAACACGTTCTCTGACCACATGTACAGTCTCATGGACACAGACGGGATGCCGGCCTCCATCTTCTATTTCTTTGCCATATTCTTCCTGTTTCTTTGGATGGCCAACTTGCTGATCTCTGTGATCTCTGCGGCGTTGAAGGTCACCCAGGAGGAATACAACCAGCAGCGATCCAGCAAGCGCCGTTGTGATGATTATGAATTACTAGAGAATTCCCAGAGCAGCAGCAGCAGCAGCATGCAGAAGAAGAAGAAGAAGAAGAGATCCAGGGATGATTTTGATTTGGATTGGAACTTCCCAGAAACCACTTGGGCGAGACTGTACGGTGCTTGTGTTTGGTTGTTTGTCTCTGTGATTTTGATTTCGTTGGTCTTTTCATCCCGAATCGACATGTTTTCAAGCGAAGCCGACAAGACGTTTGAATACAACGCCATGTTTATTGTCAATGTTATTCTGATGGTTGAGATTGTCTGGAGATTCACCGCCTATCTTCCAAAGGACCCACGTGAGTTCTTCAAGCATCGTCGAAACATCATTGATTTGGTCATTGCGGTGATCTGTGTGGTCATTGTCATCCCCACAGTCCACGCAAAGCTGGGCAGGGCTTATGATTGGCTGAGATTCTTTGAAATCGCCAGGTTCTACCGCGTGGTTCTTACAGTGCGATTCATCAGACGACAATGGGCCCAAGTGTTGAGAAACACCCGCACGATCCTCAACCTGACGATCTTCTACTACATCCTGCTGTTCATTGTGGCCATCATCTTTTCCAGGTACTTTGAAGGGTTTTCCTCAGCGGAGCAGATCGAAGACCCTGAGAACCAGTTCACTTTCCATAGCATTCCGAACTCGTTTCTTGGATTATTCGTGATCACTTCGACGGAGGGTTGGTCTGAGCTGATGTATGAGAACCAATCCTTGGCTCCGAACAAATTCTCCCTTGTTGTTGCCGGCGTGTTGTTCATGACGTGGTTCGTGCTGTCCAATTCCATGGTGTTGAATATTTTCATTGGGATCATTGGGGATTCGTTGGATGTTTCGGAGAACGAGAAGAGGAAGCATCAAGCACAGAAATTCGTCATGGTGGATTTCCCCAAAGAGATCCGCAAACTGGCTGAGCCTAGGACTTCTGCTGTTAGAGATATCAGAGGCTTTTTCAATTGGAAACCTTGGAAAAGGGGCCAGTCACAGCCACTTTCTTCTTCTTCTTCTCCTTCTTCTTCTTCTCTTTCTTCTGTTATTGCTGCCGGCAGTAATATGAATTCTGAAGCTGACCGTGGGAAAGTGGAGAATTTGCTATTGAAAGGAATCGTTATCCAGGAATTTCTCAAAGACGAACTGCATTTATCTTCAGAGGGTAAAGATGAACACCAAGTGGAATTCGGTTCGAAAAGTTTAATGGGCCGGTTCAAAACCACTAAAACCGGCAAGTTGCTCTATGGTTCCATCAACGGTATAATCCGCCTAACAATCTTCAAGAAACTGTTAAGCTCGTTGTTCTGGATCTCCGAAGATTACACAAACCCATTCTTCCAATCTCCTTTGACCAACGGACAAAGTACGATCCAGTTCATGTCCAACTATTCCTCGTTGGCTCAAAACTTCCAGATCGAAACTGAGAAATCCATCGCCGAAAAGAAACAATTCCTTAAAGACCATCCAGGTTTCAACACCACTCTCTATCTTTTCCCAGCGTCGAATCCCCTACGGCGATTATGCCAGAAATTCACCAGACCTCCCCGTGGAAAACGGTACGAGGGGGAAGAGACAAACCGCTGGATGTATTTGGTCTTTGTCTCAATCATGGGGCTGGCCACTTGTCTCTTGGTCATCTCAGCTTGTTATGCCACGCCTCTTTATCGGAAACCTAGACATTATGGCGAGGAGATCAAATGGAATTGGGCCTCGATTATCGAGCTTTTGTTTGCCAGTCTGTTTCTTGTTGAGTTTCTCATCAAGATCATTGCTGATGGAGTGTTGTTTACCCCAACGGCATATTTGGGCAACGCTTGGAATGTCATTGATTTCGTCGTCTTGGTGTCGCTATGGGTAAATGTCCTAGCGATTATCTATGGCAATGAAAAGCTTTCACGAATCGTCAGAGGGTTAAAGGCTCTTCGTGCTTTAAGATTGTTGACAATTTCCGAGAAATCCAAACAGATTTTCCATGGTGTGATGATTGCCGGCTTGTGGAAAATCTTTGGTGCTGCAATTTTATCGTTGACTTTGTTGTTCCCCTTTGCTGTTTGGGGCGTGAATCTTTTCAATGGAAGATTCGGTGTCTGTAATGACGGCGGATTGGGACGTGCTGATTGTCTTTTGGAGTTCACCAACACTGTTGGCAATTGGGATGTCTTGATGCCTCGAGCCTATGACGAGCCGCAGTTGGAGATGAACAGTTTTGTCACGTCTTTGTTGACGCTGTTCGAGATTACCTCTTTAGAAGGCTGGGTGGATCTGTTGCAATATGTTACTTATTCCACCGGGGTAGGCACGCCTTTTGAGAAATATGCGTCTCCATATGACGCCCTGTTCTTGATTCTTTTCATCTACGTTTCTATTATTTTCATCTTGACGTTGTTTGTCTCTGTGATCATTGGCAACTATGCCAGGATTTCAGGGTCTGGCTATCTCACCATGCAACAGATCTCTTGGAAGGAAGTCAAGAAACTACTTGGAAAGACCTCTCCACGGCAAACCCTTGACTGTGATTCGATGTCAAAATTCCAGAAATGGTGTTATGAATGGTCGCCTGAGAGAAGAAAACCCTTGAAGGCCACCTATCGAATCGTCCTCTTGATCCATATTCTTGCGATTCTATTGGAGAAGTTCCCAGCAGATCGATCACTGGACAACCTCAGATATTCGATCTTTATCATTTCGTCTTCGATGTTCTTGCTTGGAATTTTGGGAAGAATGGTGTATCTTGGACCTGTGAAATTCTTCCGTGGGAAATGGAACGTTTATGAATTGTTTGTGTTTCTCGGTGCTTTTGCCACTTCTTTCATTTCCTTTTTCGTTTCCAGAAGTTCAGCCTTTGCCAACATCAACAAACTGTTCCTTGTCGGAATCTTCACTGTGTTCATCCACACAAGCAACAGACTCTCACATTTGTTACAGATCGCTTCTGCCTCCTTGCCTTCAATGGTGTCCCTATTGTTAACGTGGGGTGTCTTGTTTCTTGTCTTTGCCATCGCCATCAACCAAATCTTTGGATTGACACGTACAGGACCAAATACCTCTTCCACCCAGAATGGCCGGACTGTGACAAAGGTCTTGATCATGCTGTTTAAGAACAGTTTCGGGGAGAATTGGAACTACATTATGAAAGATTTCGCCATCCATGCTCCGTTCTGTGTGGCTGATGCTGAATTATCCCTGACTGATTGTGGAAGCAAAGTGTATGCCTATGTGTTGTTCATTGCTTGGAACATCGTCTCGATGTACATCTTTGTGAATATGTTCATTTCGTTGATCTTTGAAAACTTCAGTTATGTTTATTATTCGGATAAGGATAGTTCCATCATGGGCGGTAAGAGTCTCGATAGACAAGAAATCAGAAAGTTTAAACAAGTTTGGGCAAAGTATGATCCAATGGGCACCGGCTACATCTCTGTTGAACAGTTGTCCAAGTTTTTGAGAGATCTGGATGGGTTTTTCTCCTTCAGAGTGTTTGAAGGACAATGGTCCATTTCTGAGATTGTGGATAAGTTTGTTTTTTCTACAGGGAATGGCTTAAACTCTACAGAATTCGACCCGTATGATTTCAAAGTCGATGTTGATGAGATTAATGACGCCTTTAGAAGTTTTGATTCTAATAAGGCAAGGGAGAGGAAAAGACTGTATGATTTGTTCATCGAAGAGGCTGTTTATGATATGAATTTGAGAAATAGCAGCAACGCTGCTGCTGCTGCTGCTGCAACTACTTCCACGTCTACGAACATTCTCAGTAATGGAGATTTCGAACCAAAGGGAATTTCGTTCCATAGAATGATCGTCCAAGTTCCATTGTATGCTCGATTTGACGTGAATAACTGTTTGAGTTTGAAAGATTTCGTTGATCGGATGATCAAAGTGAAGGCTCTAACTGAGAATTTGACACTTAAGAAAAAGATCTGTTCGTTGAAAATGGTTTCTGATCGTTTGATGTTCTTGAAACATTCCGGGAGATTTGAACAGAAGTTAAAGAGATATAAAAGGGTAATTGAAGCGAAAGAAGAAGAAGGGGGAAAGGAGGAAAGGGATAAGAGCTTGAATCCTTTCAAAACACCATTCGATAACCGCTCGATCAACAGTTCGCTGTCCAAAGCAACGCGTAACAAGCCCCCAGATATCATCATCACCGAGCATATTAACAAGATTCTCACAACCGAAGACAGATCCCACTGGTCCACGCCTACAAGACAAAGCTTTGAACTATCCAAATCTCCGAACAAGCAAGAGCAAGAACAGGAAGATAATCTCGGTGTTGATTTAAGGAGAGAGATCTCATCCATTGCCGATCTGATTAGTGAGTCGAGCGTCTGGAAAGATCAATTCAACGATGACGGATTGCTGGGGGATTACGATGATGGTGATGATCATCTTGAGTTGCTGAAACAGCAGCAAATGGGTCATGTGAACCAGTCGAAAATGATCAACAGCAGTAGTAATAATACCAATAATAAGAGAAGTTCGGTTGATGATCATAAGCCAGGTAACCCATTTGTTATTGATGATGATGATGATGAGAAAGAAGAAGCCAAAGCTGTAGAAGAAGAAGAAGGGTCCGAGTTTCCGTTTGAAGATCTTCAGAAACTAAGAAGATTAACATGAGATTTATTAGAAAATACAATATATATATATAAATTAATTAATTAAAAAAATATAGTTTAAATATTTCCTAATTGGGTAATTACTCCATGTCGATATGAATCGAAATCGGATTCTTTCCCAATTTGGACTGGAGTATGCACAGCCATGCACATTCCACGCGACGTCGCGACAAACAATTTATATACATGGGATTTTTGGGTTGTCGATCAATCGGGGCCACCACAATATTTGTAAATGAAATCAAAATGGAACACGAAACAGTGTAAGCTTACCCACACACTAACTCATGAAGAGAGATATTTTCCCAATTTATTTTGAATCGACTTTATTCTAGAAAGTCTCTCACGATACCACATATCCAATTTCGAAGTCTTTGTATCCCGAATAATCATCGATAACCACAAGCAAGTACAACCATGGGTATCAAGGACGCCTTCAATCAACTCTTTTATGGGTTAACCACAGAAGATCGTTATGCTGAATACGAAACCACAACCGACTACAACTCCGAACCTTCAAACACCACTCACTTAACCTCTCGTCAGAATTCGAGCTCCATTCAATTGAATGACCATTCTCTCAACAATTCCTCCACAGATCTTTCAGGTGCTGCTGCTGCTGCTGCTGCCTCTGAAGGTGTCTCTGAGACAATCTTAGCTTGGAGACATATCGATGATTGGACCAACTCCCATCATAGTGATTTGCATGCCTCGTTGGCTGATCCATGTACCAAGGCTGATATTTTCAAAGCTGAACAGGATCTACAGATTTCCTTCCCAGCTTCTGTTAGAGCCTCCTTACGTATCCATGATGGTCAAGAGGACTTGCATACTTTGCAAGGAACTGGAGGCTTGGTTTACGGTCTTAGATTGATGTCTCTTAGTGAAATTGTGGAAATGACTAAGACTTGGAGACGTGTTGCCGATAAGATCCAAGCTGATCAACATGATAGACAAATCAAGGAGAAATTGTTCTCTCCTCACGGTTCTTCCTCCGAGATCAATCTAGCTGCTATGTCCTCTGAACAAGACCATGCCCAATTGGCCAAGAAGTTATCCTCTGGTGGCGCCAAAAAGTTCAACATTAACAATCCAGAAATCATTCCAAGACAACAATCCATTCCTCCTCAATGTGTCAAGTTACAATACTGTGATTGGAATTGGATCCCATTAGTCACAGATCAATCCGGTAACCATATCGCCATCGACTTGAATCCTGATGTTAACGGGATTTATGGACAAGTGATTCTGTTTGGAAGAGAGTACGATACCAAATTTGTCATTGCTAAGAACTGGGGTGATTTCTTATTATCGTTCACTAACGATTTAGGCCAAGGAAATTTCTATTTCGATGCCGAAGAGGAAGAAGATGATTTCTATGGTGGTGAGGGTCAGTTATTGTTCAGAGATAAGAAATCAGGCAGAGAATTACCATATTTGACTGTCTTGACCACTAGGGTTATCACAAAGGTTAGACATGAATCTCCTGCCCCTGCTCCTGTTCAACAAAGATCCAATCAAAATCGAAGTAAGACCAACTTATCAACCATCATTCCAGGTGCCACTGCCTCCTCATCCGATCGTATTGTTTCCTCAAGTGCTGCTACTGCAGACGAGCCAAAGGAAACTGTCGCTAAACCAACTGTTCAAGAAACTAAGGATCATGTTAAGGAGTCTGTTGCTGCTAGCACTGCTACTGCTGAATTAGAGACTGAATTAGAAGCTGATAAGACCAAGGAAACTGAGGAAATGAAGGAGGAAAAGAAGGAAGAAAAGAAGATGAAAAAGAAGGAAGAAAAGAAGGATGAAAAAGAAGATGAAAAAGAAGAAGTTTCTACTGATATCCCAGCAATTGTCGTTGATGATGAATTATCTAACGATTTTAAAGAAATTGCTCTTTGATCTCCAATGTCCTCTCATGATCGATCATAATTCTTGACATTCAATTTATAAATATTTAAAACTTTTATTTCCCCCTCCACCCAATTGTATACTACAGTAATTGTAGTGATGTTATCCGATATGAATATGATTCAAGGTTAAAGTATGGCTTTTTTGCTATATACAGACAAACATGCATAGCCATGCAGGAATATGTATTATTTTGCTTTCGGACAAATCGAAAACTCATGCAGGATGCATTTCAGTCTTTAGCCAAAGTTTTTAGTTGGCTGATCTTTGTCAAAAATCGTTCACTACGAATTGTTCTATACCATAGCTCTTTAAGAAAACAATCTTCAAAGGATAAATAGAACAAATCCACAAATATGTCCTCAAAAACAGCACAAGGGGTCAAACAACTCATAAACACCTTATATCCATACCTTTCCAAGGATCCAGTGATTTCCAAACTTCACAACTCTCTTCTCTCCCCACATACACCGACGCATTTCTCTTCCTCTTCTTCGACAATATCAGACAAAATCCCATTATCTAAAGCAATATCTCTCCTTCCATCGAAGAAAGTGATCTCCAATATTCTTTACTGTCCTACAAGATCCCGCAATTTATCCCATTCTGATTTCTTAAACTTAACAAAGTCACAAACTTCAAGATTCCAGTACAAGCATAATTTACAACAACAAGAACAAACAAGGATTTCCTCTATTGACAGTACCAATGCAGCTACAAATAAATCATCCCATTCAACCTCGAAGAAGAACATCCCACAATATAACTTCCAATCGGTCCAATCTCGTGACCCAAATACATTACGCCCATTAGGAGGATACTATCTTATTTTCCAAGACGTCATCCAAGCAGCTGGATACCTAATAGACACATCCTTTTCTAATAAAGACATGCTAAAATACGGGAACGGGTTAACCTTTCAGATGGTCAAGTATAACCAGTTAGATCATGGTAAAGCTGTGATTACTCATGAGCTATTGGGTGAAAGCGCAGTAATCTTGAAGGATATTGATGTTGAGGTTTTGAAAATCGAAAGAAGATCAGGAAAAAGTTCATCATCTGTTCCTAACAACAACAGAGAGAAATTTGTCTTGCTTGAAAATGTTCCTGATTCGATAAAGATTGATCATCTTGAAAATTTCCTTTGGAGATATTCTTTAGATTATCAGTCTGAAGAAGGACCTATTACTCTTCTAGGTTACCCTGGTGTGAAGAAGAGTGATGTAAACTCATGGCTTCTTAGATCAAAGGATTCACAGAGTGCACAAAGATTAAGAAGAGATTTGAATGGGAAACACGTTTTTGATATTGTTCAAGGTCATGAATTGAAAAGTATTAGAGCGAGTGTTCTGAATTAGGCTCTTTTTGACAATTACGGATGATTAACTGTCAAAATTTTTTTTGTACAAAATATATTAATAACAACAAGAATATGGGTTTTGTGTATTAAATTACACGTCGACTGAGCAACTCACACAAAGGTCTTTCTAGATCCATTGAAGAAGTACTGAACAATATAAACTTGTAGAATGGCCATCCCAACAATCAAAGCCACCTCATAAATAGAAAACAAAAGGATTCTCTTCTCAGTTGATTTAACAGTGTGTTGATTTCTGTTGTTTCTTGTACGATAATATTGTAAAGTCTTAGACACACTGTTCAAAGTATTTTCAATATGTTCGACAGAATCAATCATACCTTCCACTTCAACCTTTTGTGAACCAGTATAATTTGGTAATTCGGCTCTGAAATCTGATTCTAAATGGATTTCAAAATCAACAACTTTTTCAGAAACTTTAGAAAATAAATTACTGAAACAGAATTCATATTCCCCAATATCTTCAGCATTGAATACCCAATCTCCTTGTCTTTGTTTTTCCTCTGCAACTATCATCTTACCATCTGGACCTTTGATTGTATAATCGATATCAAAATCACCACCTGATTGAACTGCAAAATAATAACCAACACTGGTTTTAACCTTTTTAGTGAAGATATAGTAACATGATTGTTCTTCTGGTTTAAGTACAATGGTTAGTGCAGATGCTGCAACATATGTGATCAATGTAAGAAGAGTTAAAAAACGTTGTTGAAGAAGCATTGTGTGCTGTATGACTAGGGATTGAAAATGCAAAGAGAAAGAAGAGGGTAGAGAGAGTGAGAAAAAGATTAGGTGATAAAGTTGCGAATAAAATACTTTAAATGGAAAATTGATCAGTGATTTAAAGTATCAGATCAGTTGGAAGAATCTAATTTAAACCGTAGTAAGGGGATATATTTCAATTGGCTATTGTGTGATAATTTTGCAATTGAGAAATCAAATCAAATCAAATCTATTCAATTCAATTCAATTCAATTCAATTCAATTCTATTGGATATCAGAAAATAAAGAATAATTGTAAATTGTTCTTTCGCGTTGTTTAATGTTGAAGATAACACCGAATCCATTTTAGAAATAATATTTCCATATAGGACGTTTGTTAGCATATTCTGAATTTTCTGAATTGTATGGGATAAAAAAATCCGGCGTACATCACGTGGTGTTGACCCGGATATAATCAGAAATACTGCAAGAGAACCTTATATTATGACGTAATCGACCCTTTTAACTGGTTTCCCCTGGTTTTTCCTATCCGTGGATAACCGAGATTTCAAGCATAGCAATATTAATTCCAAGGCTGATTAACATCGGGTAAATTGTCATTACGGCGAAATAATTTTTTTTTAAATAGCCTGGGGCAACTTGGTGGGATTTGGGAAATCTCTTGCAGCCGGCTTACTTCAACAATCACTTAACAAGAACTGTTGAATCATTAATATTTACGATAAAAGTTATACAGACAAACAATCAGATACAACTAACACACACACCCTCAAATAATAGACACCAAAACCACCATTTTGATCCATACCAGGAGATGTCAGATAAACAGAACATTGCTCCGGAGCCAAGGTCGACAATAAGGCCATCTTCTTTCAGGAATCCAACTTCCCCTCCTTACTCATTACAAGAGGGTTTGCCCACGATCAACACAACAATAAACAGAGACCCAATGGATTCTAACAACAGTGGAACAGCTACAACAAGTGGTGGCAGCGGCAGTAAATTTGCCACAGGGTTCTTCCAAACGATATCCAATACTTTCAAGATCAGTTCTAGCAATAATGATAACAACCAATTGTCAATTGAAGATTTGATAAGAATCATCAAAGATCAGAAACAAAAGGCTGTGGCGAGATGTGAAGCCATGGAAACGATCTTGAACCAATGCATTCAAAATAACCATAACAATCACGTACTGTTCCGTCCAGCATCATCATCATCAACATCCACACTTTCAATGATCAACGATTTAGAAACCCCTTCTTCAACCCAGATCCACAATTCCACTGCTTTCAATATACCTATACACACAGAATTGATTTCTGGTCGTGTACCGTCCAATCTATGGTCCAATGGACAGTTATCCAGTCTTTTAAGTCCTATTAAACAGAAAGAGAGAGTCAGGAAAACTGTTCTTCAATTCTTGGAATTATTATGTCATTTGAATGAATATGACGAGTTTCTGATCTCGTCTTCTGAGAATACCATTGAGCAGCAGCAGCAGCAGCAGCAGCAAGAACAGTTGGATCTGTCTATGGGATATGGATATTATGATGAGATGGCTGCTGGTCCTTCTTGTCCTAATACCAAGGAGTCCAGATCCATTGGATATCTTTATGATTTGATTGAGAATTTCGCTAACACTACTAGTACTACGTCAGTTAATGCTAAGAACAACAAAAGTCGAACCTCCAGCGTCCCCACATCTCTTGACGCACAATTCAGTCTCATATTACGGATCATCCAACGATTAACCAATGAAGGAACGTTTGTTTTTCTCCAAAATCATTCACAAGAGGTGAAATTCGCAACTATGAGGTTTATCCTTGATGTATTGAGATGTCCAGATGTCCATATGGTTAAGACTTCAGAAGGAGGAGCACATGTTGTTATTTCCGTTCTTGGATTTGTTGAGAATTGTGTTGGTTCTGGTATTCTTGATATAACAACAGCTGTCCACAACCAAGAAAACGATGGCGACAATGTCAATGAATTGCTATCCTTGATATTCAATGTTTGTCGGAAGACTTCAGACCGGTTGGTGCTTCGTCAAAGTCTACTTGTGATGAACCGTATTATTGTCCATGTCAATTCTTCATCCAGCACAACCCCAACTTCATCGATATCCAGACACCAACGCCAGAAAATGCTGGAGATTCTCACCAACTCCATGATTTTGGACCTACAGTTTTACGAACTTGGCTCGGAATGTATTGTCAACATGATTGGGCATTCTAAGTTTGAAGAGGTGTATTCTTTGCTTGTTGATGTCATTGGATGTCGGATTGGGTCTGACCAGGCAAAGAACATCAATGCTTCGATTGGCGCTATGAAGTTTCTGATCTCGCTACTCAACGGTGAAGCGCCATCTGCGTCCATGATGATTCCCGTGATCTCGTTACAGAATGTCGATATGATGAGATTGGTTCATACGTTGAAAGAGATCAGTGGATGGGATAAAGTGGACTTGAACTGTATGGTGCTACAAGTGCTGGAGCGAATGATCTTTAACAACTTGAGTGTCATCCAGTCAGGAGCCACGGATAGCACTGATCTTTGCGGGTTGTTGTTGGCGATTTTGAGAACCATAACGGCGGACCTCAAGAACAAACGGACAAAGAACACGACCGAAACTGAGAAACAGCTCACTGAATTGGCTCATCAGATGAAGCATTTGATCGGAACGACAATCCAAGGGCTTCTCGACTCGTCCGCATACCCAGGCAACATCCAGGAGTTGATCACCACGTTTCTACTCAGCGAAGACATCCAGCCGCTGCTTAGTGTCAGGAACAGTGTCTTTGTTATCAGATGGTATGTCAACGAGGGCGCCTTGTTGCCTGGACGAGCGGATGAATGGAAGACGAATCTCGAAGTGTTGATGAGGGTGTTTTTCCTTTCTGAGCAAAGAGATGTCAGTGTCAGATTGGCGATGGTTCAGACTCTTCGAGGCACCGTGGACAGTTTGCTGGCTTTAATGGAAGAGGATGGATCTGAGTCGTTCGAAACACCGACTGATTTGGTCTTTGTCAGTGATTTGCTTTTCAAGACTTTGTCGTCCAATGACAGCACGGAGATTGTCAATTCCTGTTGCGACCAATTGGTGGATATTTCTCAGAAGACCGTTGCTCTTTGCACAGGCGGCGAGACCCTGTCCATCTTCTACCTCCGAAGATATGTCCAGGAGAAGGTGGCTGATATTCCATTGGCCAATTTGATTACGATTGCCAGAAGCTTGGTCACGTTGTTCTTGAAGATGGCGTCCAAAGCCGAAGCCACAGAGCCACACACCAGATCAACGGTGTATGTCTACAATCTCCTCCTCGATATCACCACCCATGCTTTGTCCTACGACGACGACGACGACGGCCCAAACACGACAGACTTGCTTCTCCTCACGTGTCGGTTCTTCATCCGTCTTCGTTCATCCACACAACAGGAAGTGTATCTCACCAATCCACGTGACATCGATGGTCTTTCTGCCGCCTTTGCAAGAAATGTCAACTTGCGGTCAACAACTGCCACCACGTTGGACGAGAAATGGAAGTATCCCGAAGAAGTGGACTACATTCCAGACTCTGTGCTAGACATGCCGTCGCCTTTCTTGAGATATGGCAGCTGTGACGCGACACGCATCGATATTTCCAGATGGCTAAGTCTTGTCGTTCAGATCATAAGCACTGCGCCAAACTGGGAGACATACTCGTTTGTCTACTGCTATTTCTGTCCACAGTTGTCCAATGTCAGTCTCTTCTCGGCCAACTGTTCCGACTTGATTTCCACATTCTGCCATATCCTCATCAAACAGCTGCGTCTCGACCTACCAGCGCCCACGTTGATCTCCACCATTGCCCAGACAGACTTGCAAATCGCCATCATCCGCACCTTAACCCCGCTCCTCGCCTACTCAGACACATACCTCACCAAACAAGACCAAGACGTGCTTATCCAGACGGTGATCACTGTGGCGTTGCCTTCTTCGCAGACAACGCCCACTTCTGTGAATCTTGAAACGTCCCTACGGCTGTTGATTCCAACAATGCACATCCTCACGATCTCGCTCTACGTGCTGCCTTCGTCTTTGAAAAGACACATTCCTTTGATCTTGACGCGTTTGCAAACACGTGTCAGCTCGGGGAAATTCGTCAGTATGATCGCTCCACATCTACTCGAATGGTTGTTGTCTCTAAGCAGTGAAAGTGCCGGGTTGAATTTACAGGAGCGGAAATGTGTTGTTGGATTGGTTGTTCGGTGTGTTCAATATGCCAGGGATTGGTACGTTTGGAGACATAAAGATGGGAAACCCAGCACCAGCAATGATTTCAACGGGATTTTGAGCCATGGCGTTGAATCAGAAGCTGATTTCTCTCCTTCAACAATCTCTGATCCTCATGATGACACGAACGGTGCTCTTAACGATTCGATTTTGCCCAACTATATCCTCACATTGTCGTATGACGTCATCGCCCATTGGTTTCTTAGTGTTCCGTTGTCTGAAATGGGAGGTTCTGGAAGAAGATTATTGGCTGGGTTTATCATTAGGAATCTCATCAATACGGATTCCGGGGATTTAAGCGATCAGAATTCGGCGTTTATTGATTTGATCCAACGGTTTACTTATTCGGATGTCAGCTTGGGAACCAGCATTCCTCTCTTGGATGCCAAATTTGAGGTTCCTTCGGCACGGTTGTCCTTTGGCCAGTGGATCTATGGTGATTCGATTGTATCCATCACCACGAACAAGCATTCCGGCGAGTCTATGGTTGTTGTCAGAAGAGCTTCTGGGATTTCCCAGTTCTGGCTAAGAGCAAGCCCACAAGAAGAAGAAGAAGAAGAAGCCGACAGCTCTCCATACACAGCCAACCATACCTTTCTTCAATTGATAACACATCAATCACTGGCCTCTCCAGCACCATCAAAACCATTGCTCATCCCCACAGAAGTGCCTCAAATCACCCGTTCAGTCACAACACTCGACCGGATTCCTGTGATCCAAACACACAAAGTCGGCATAATGTACATCGCTCCAGGTCAAACCACCGAACAGGAAATCCTCTCAAACGTCTCGGGTTCCAACGATTACGAACAATTCGTCAGCAAATTAGGCCACAAAGTCCGTTTGAAAGGTAACAAAAGGGGGGTTTACACTGGTGGATTAGACACCGAGAACGATAACGACGGGAAATACGCCATGATTTGGAAAGGTAAGAAGAACAGCACGATCCAATTGGTTTATCATGTCACTACGATGATGGCGAATCTACCAGAGGTTTATCCAAATCATTCGAACAAGAAACGTCACGTGGGCAATAACTATGTCAATGTATTCTTTGATGAATCAGGGATCAATTTGGATGAACAATCCGTTTGTGGAATTGGTGGTGATCGGTTTGATTTCAATGTGATCAAATCCCAATTCAATTTCATCAACGTGGTCATTCAACCCCATTCAGTGACTTTCAACTCCAAGAATTCCAGTGCTACTGATTTCTCGTCCTCTGACAAATATAGAGTGAAAATTTACCGTCGTAAGGGAATTCCTGCAATCTTTTCCACTTGTCATTTCAAAATCGTCCCATTAAAGGAAATCCCACATCTCATAAGAAACATCTGCATAATCTGTGACCAATTCGCCATGATTTGGCATCACAACAATACCACTCCATCTCCACGCAGTGGTACAACCACTGAAGAGGCCGATTACACTGCAAATCTATACCAATCCAATTGGTCTCATCGTGTCAAACAGATCAACGCTATACGATCACGTGTGGTGAAACATTATGAAAACCAGAAACCACAAAGAAGATCCAGTGTTGATGATGGCAGAGCAGCAGGCTCAGACTCTCTTGATACGTGGGCTGAACAGGCCATTGATACGTCCATATCGGGGAAGATGTCTTCGTTATTAACAAGATCCAATACTAGTACTAGTACTACGTCTCATTCAGGTTCAAGAAAGGGAAGTACTGTTGATAGTACTGACAACAAGAACATTGGAACTAATGGTCAAGAATCAATGATAGAATTCCCGGAAGTGGGCGATGATTTAAATGCCGTTGTTTACAGAGCTTTGGAGTTCAATTCGTTCACTAAATAGTTGTAAGAAGTAATAAATTATTTTGTATTAAGTTGTAAATTGATAATTTCCGGTCAAATTGAGTTCCGGAGCTCGCACGTGTGCTAGATTAGGGTATTACGTAATCATGTTTTCGGTAAATTCCGAAAAGCCGTATATATTTTAACCAAATCCCCCGCCGCAGGTTTAATCTTGAATTATTATCAGAATCAGATCTTCCTTTATCATTGGGCCACATGACACATATACTTACGTAACTGATCATGACCTTAAGATTAATATCTTTGGGAGGTATATGTTCGATCTAGTATATAATATGACCATATATTCGTGATATATTATTATTCTAACAGGAATTTTTTAGCACGATCAAAATTTTGAAGATACAAGTTTAACAACAAAGTAATATTCTTGAACCAATCATGTCAATAACAACCAATCGAGCTATATCTTCAACCAAAGTCTGTCTTCCAAATCCATATAAAGACACTGGTGTCGAACTTATCCCAGCAACCATAATCGTTTCGCCAAATTCCGGTAAGATTCTCCACATTTATCACAATGAAATCCTTGATCCTTCAGACCCACGCTTATCAACCATTTATAACGTTCCCTCTTCAAACTATCGGGACGTTACCCCCTATGTGATTCTTCCAGGTTTGGTTGATTCTCATGTCCATTTAAACGAACCGGGCCGTACAGAATGGGAAGGATTCACTACAGGAACTAAGGCTGCTATCAGCGGAGGTGTCACTACGGTGGTTGATATGCCTTTGAATGCTATACCTCCAACTACAACCGTGGAGAATTTGAACATTAAGATTAAAGCAGCTAGAGAAAAGGGGAAGCTTTGGTGTGATGTTGGGTTTTGGGGTGGGTTGATTCCTGGTAATCAAGATCATTTGATTCCATTGTTAGAATCCGGGGTAAGAGGGTTTAAGGGGTTTTTAATGGAATCAGGTGTTAAGGAGTTTCCTGAAGTTGATGAAAGGGAAATTAAGAAGGCTATGGAAATCTTGGAAACTTATGGTGGTGGTGATGATGATGATGACAAAGGAATGTTGATGTTTCATGCTGAGAAAGTGCCTCCTTTGGTTGGTGATGATTCTTGTTGTTCTACTAATCCAACAGAATATTCAACATTTCTAAGCTCCCGTCCTGATCAATTGGAAACGGAAGCCATCAAGACCATCGTCTCTTTATCCTCTCAGCATCCAACGATCCCAATTCATATCGTCCATGTCTCCAGTGCTGAAACGTTACCAATTCTAGCACATGCTCAAAGAGAAATGAACCTTCCTATTTCCGCAGAGACTTGTTTCCATTATCTGACTTTAAATTCTGAAGAAATCCCTGATAAAGCCACCTATTTCAAATGTTGTCCTCCAATTCGTTCTGAATCCAACAGATTGAAACTATGGGAAGCTTTATTGAACGACGAGAAATCATCCAAAAAACCTGTGTTAACCACGGTTGTTTCTGACCATTCACCATGCATTCCTCAATTGAAATCTTTGGACTCTGGAGACTTCATGAAGGCATGGGGTGGGATCTCTTCTTTGGGTCTAGGTTTACAACTCTTACACACGGACTTACTCGCAACACATTCCCATTCTTCAGATGAAGCATTGTTGAAGATTGTCCAATGGTGTTGTATCAACACTGCTAAACAAGTCGGCTTGGGACATAAGAAGGGTAGTTTGAAACCAGGACTTGATGCTGACCTCATCATCTTTGATCCTGAAGAGCAGTGTGTCATCAGAAATGAAGAGCTAGGTTTCAAAAATAAATTATCTGCCTATAACGGTGTTCATGTTCAAGGGAGAGTAAAGGAGAGTATTCTTAGAGGCAACTCAGTTTATGCTTATGGGTTAGGAGTGAGTAAGATCGCCTTGGGTAGATGTATTTTGGAGAAGAGGGGGGTAGAGAGCATCACGTAGCTTAATTGATATATACTTATATATCCAGTTGTAATTATTATCAAATTCTACTTGGCTTAAGAATAAGAGTTTTATGTTTTAATGGATGAATCACGTGGTTTGTGGACTATTGTTATTTATATAATATTATATAGTGTGCATACCGAATCTGCCCATCGCTGCCGGTGCCGTAACAGAAAAATCAATTTAATTTTTTTTTTTTTGGTTATTTTAAAAAAAAAAACAAAATATATTAAGAAATGTCCAAATTGTTAAGATCTCATCTCTCTCTCTCTTCTTGGATCAATCCCCAGCTCCAAGGACCTCCGGTATATTTATATATATATATCACACTCAGTCACTCCATTTCACCATGTCCTGGACACCAAACTCTAATTCTGTAACCCAGCTCCATGAAATTCTCCAGGGAACCTTATCCCGTGACCCTTCAATCCGTACAATTGCCACTGATGCCTTAACACAAGCCAAAACACAGCCAGATTTCATCAATTATCTTCTATACATTCTCGTATTGGACTCCTCGCACGGTGTCACCACGGAGGTTAGAGCTTCTGCTGGTCTAGCCTTGAAGAACTCCATACAGAGGGATTTCTCTGTTGGTGGGAATGAATTCTTGTTGCAAAACGTATGTCTCGGGTTATCTGCTGATGTTTCCTTGGTTAGAAACATCACAGGGACTGTGATCTCCACGATTTTCGCCTCCTTGGGTGTTGCTAAATGGGCTGGAATCATTCCGGAACTGCTCTCTTTGGTGGAGAATGAATCCCAATCTTTGACTGCTGCTGAAGGTGCTGCTTCTACTTTGGCCAAGATTTGTGAAGATTCAGGACACATTTTAAACGCCCATGTTCCAGGGTCTGACGGTGTTCCTTTGGATTTCATGATTCCTAAATTCATCAGCCTGACACATGCCAACAGTGCTAAGATCAGAGCGGATATCTTGAACGCTTTGAACCATCTCATGTTGTTGAAGTCTCAAAGTTTCCTGGTCAATCTTGACGAATTCTTACAGAGATTGTTCGCCTTAGCTGTTGATCCAAACGCCATTGTCAGAAGAAACGTCTGTGCCAGCTTCACGAACATCTTGGAAACAAGACCAGATAAATTGCTGCCATACTTGAACGATGTGATCAACTACGCCTTACATTCCATCACAGAAAACTCGGGCGATGACGAGCAAGGTGTAGCTTTAGAAGCCTGTGAATTCCTATTGGCGCTTTCGACCAGTGATATCCCAGACAATATGATCAGACCACACTTGGAAAACATCTTGCCTGTCCTACTTACGAAATTGGTTTACACTGAAGAAGAAGTTGCTGAAATCGAAGCTCAAGATGAAGAAGATGCAAACCAAGAAGATAAAGACGAAGATATCAGACCAACCGCTGCTAAAGTTAAGACCGCACATGTGACTAAGTCCACTAACACACAAACAACAAACACTGGTGATAATAATATTAATAACAATGACTCTGATGATGATGATGATGATGATGATGATGACGACGACGATTACAACACCGAATGGACAATCAGACGCTGTGCAGGAGCAACTCTTGACGTACTAACATCGGTCTTACCATCCGAAGTCCTCGATATCATCCTTCCTATTCTTCGTACCAACATCACCTCTGATCATTGGCCTATTCGTGAAGCTTCAATCTTAGCCTTTGGAGCTGTTGCTGACGGTGGGTCTGAATATGCCGAGGCCCAATTACCAGCTTTGATCCCGTTTTTGGTTGATCGTTTGACCGATTCTGTTTCTTCTGTTAGACAGATCACCTGTTGGACGTTAGGTAGATATTCCAATTGGATCTGTACCCAGGCTTTAATCGAAGGCGGTGTGTTTGCTGGGTATTTTGACGCCACCTTTTCTACTGTGTTGAAGAGCTGTCTCGATTTGAAGAAAACCGTTCAACAGAGTTCCTGTTCTGCAGTTGCTCATTTCATTGAGAATGCTGAGTCTGAGTTGATCCAAGGTTATGCTGCTGCTGTGATCGATACCTTTGAAAGATGTTTCAAGAGCTACAAGAGAATCAACTTGATTGTGCTGTATGATGCCTTGCAGACTTTGATTGATAAGGTGGAACTCTCCGACCAAGAGATCTCTCGAATCTTACCTATCTTGTTATCCAAATGGGAGGTTCTCCAAGACGATGATAAGGAGCTCTGGCCTTTGTTGGAATGTATGTCCTCTGTTGCTGTTTCCTTGGGCCATAAGTTTGCCCCTTATGCTGTGCAAGTGTATGAAAGAGCTTTGAGAATCTTGACTCATTGTATTGAGATGGAGAAGTTAGTCACTGTTACGCCTGGTCTCGTCACCCCTGAAAAGGATTTCGTCATCACTTCTGTGGACTTGGTCGATGGGTTAGTACAAGGTTTAGAGGAACATTCTTTGGAATTGATCAACTCCTGTCCAATGCAATTGATGCCTTTACTTTTAGAAACGTTCAATGACACCATCGATGATGTCCGTCAATCTTCTTTCGCCTTATTGGGTGATTTGGCAATCCATACTCCGTCATTATTACAACCTTATCTTATGGAGATTCTAAGTTCTGTTTCCGCTGAAATCATTGCTAGATCAGATGCTAATTTCCCTGTTGTTAACAATGCCGTTTGGGCCACTGGTGAGATCTCGTTACGTTTAAACTTGACTGGGTTCTTGGATCGTTTGTCTCCTTTGTTAATAGACTTGATCAAAGCCCCAGCTGTCAACGATACGTTATTGGAAAACACCGCTATAACATTAGGTCGTTTTGGTATGAATCATGCCGAGCATATCTCATCCCAATTATCTGAATTCATCACTCCTTGGATCCAACATATCACCTACTTGGAAGAAAATGAAGAAAAGGAAACAGCCTTCCTTGGAATGATCAATGTTATCAAGTTGAATCCAACAGCTTTAAACAACCAAGAAACATTGGTGATGTTTATGAATTGTGTCAATTTCTACGTTCAACCTGGACAGAAATTAGCTTCCGAATTGAGAGATTTGTTGTTGGCTTATAAGGATTTATTAGGTGTTGATGCTTGGAGTGGGATCCTTGGGTCTGTTGAGAATAGTTTGGAATTCATTCATAAGTATGGCTTGTAGATAAATAGACAAAATAATTTATATATATATATTTTAAAATGTCCTTTAAAGTACTAATATTGTCTTTTTCGTACGATATATGAATTAAAAAAACTAATAATAATAAATTATCAACAAAATTGTGTGGACACCGGTCGTCTATAAATATATTTTAATCCCAATTATATATATATATATATAATTTTATTTTGTTTCTGAACGTGATACAGGGACAAATGCAAGAATATGTATCTCTGTTCTTTCAAATAAACCCTAGAATCCTGTATCTAAACGCACTGAACAGCATATACTTGCATACTGATGAGATAGTTTCAGCCGTTCTAGAAAATCGTAAATTCCTATATAATATTTTTTCGTCCAGTTCTACCATATAATAATTTGTTGTCATGCTTTTGATTAGGGAAATTGCTACATTAGAAGCTAATTAGATAATGATTTAATTTAGGTTGACGTTAAAGGATATATAAACAAGTATTTCAATAAGTTACCCTTAATATTGTACTAGAGATATCCTGAACCAAAGTTTTTCTTTTTTTTTTTCTTTCTTTTGCATGGAATTGAGAATGTATCGGCATGCTGCAGCTTTATTAAAATTCATTGATTATTATAAGCCATATATTATTCCAATTACGCATAATGGGCAGCCCTATAAAACATACGCATGATACGTCATTAAAATATAATTTTTATTCTAGTTAAGCATTTAATAGTATTGTAAAAATTGAATTCCCCAAATATCATGAGGAATTTCATCAAGTTGGCTTCAGCTACAAGGCCTAATATAGCTTTTGAGCCTCACCTTGATCTATTAAATCAGCAATTTATGACATTTATGGGTGTGTGCACTGTGTGCTCTGTGTGTGACATCCCTACAGCTATTATGGGCTTTAAAACAAGGACATTCAGGGATATCGCAGATCGTCGGACATGCAGGTTCACCGCGCACATAGTACATGTCACCCCGAAGCCTGTCTGGAGTCCTGGACTGGAGGAATAAAATATTGTTAATTTTTTTTTTTTTTAATTTTTTTTTTTTTTGTACGACTCTATTTCCCTGTTTTAGAATAATATATGACTTTAAATAAATTACTTTGGCAGCTCTTAGATTTTCACAGCTGTTAAACTTTGCTGACCATGAGAGTTTGGCATAGGGCTGAGATTGGGAGCTCACTTTTTTTGACAGCTCTTGGAAGTTGGCTACGTTTTGGATTCAGACTACTTAGAGGCTAGTACTACTTATAACTGTAAGCTGTGACTCTGCAGGCCTGTACCCTGGCTCCGCAAGTCCCGGGACTTCCTCCCGAGAGGCTGCAGGGGACTCGACTTTTAAAGCAGATTTGGGTCTCAGGGATGGGCGGCAATAAAGCCACTAATCATAATATTGTTTATAGAACGATGTAACAGTAACAATATCCACATTAATAATATTAACAATCCTATACTAATACTACTACTGGTGGATCTTATTATAGCTGTCATCTGTGATCAGCATCATTCCTTCACTCAATTTTTTTTTTATTTTTATTCTTATTATTATTATTTGCTGCTTTGGATACTAAGCAAAAGACAGCAACAACAAGAAATAGAAAACGTACTATTACGTTCTACCTACTCCAAGTGTTAGAATCGAAAGCCGTTTGAACAATATATTGCATTGGCTTATTCAAAGATCAAAATCGATTGCTATTGACCACGAGAAGACAAAGCTTTACTGTTTTGATAAATCGAGAAGTCGTAACTCCAATTCAAAGTCCAACAGTGAAAGCCGGCCAAATAAAACAATAATCATCACGATGGCCAGTTCGAATAATCGAAACACTCAGTCAATCAAAGAAATACGGATACCCACTCCCCAGTCCCAGAATAATCATATTGAAGATGAAGACGAGGATGAAGACGAGGAAGAAGAAGAGGAAGAAGAAGAAGAAGAAGAAGAGGAAGAAGAAGAGGAAGAGGAAGAAGAAGAGGAAGAGGAAGAGGAAGAGGAAGAGGAAGAGGAAGAGGAAGAAGAAGAGGAAGAAGACACAACAAAAATGACAACAACCAGCTGGACCACAAGTAATATTAATGATGATGATAATAATAATGTGAGCAACAACATCGCTCGCAAGAGAATAAAAGGACGTACGTTCCAATGCACAGGGTTCCCAGGCTGTGAGATGACCTTCACGAGATCAGAGCATCTAGCAAGACACATTAGGAAACACACGGGAGAAAGACCATTCCAATGTCTTTTTTGTTCCAGGAAGTTCTCACGTTTGGATAATCTTAGACAGCATAAACAGACGGTGCATGCTCATGAATATGTGTCTGTGATATCGCCACAGAAACCAGGACAAGAACAGGAGCAAGAGCAAGAGAAAGAGAAAGAGCACGAAAAAGAATCTAAACAAGCACAATCTTCATTATCAGTGGCCCCTTCAATCCATCATCATCCCTTGCAAGCAAGAAAAGAACAACAACAAAAACAACAAAAACAAAAACCTTACAGTCTCAAGAACCGAAGAAGCAGATCGTCGTCACCGTTCAACGATACAGAGGACGGTTTCTCTGCCAGTGAGGATGATACTAATACCACCGTCACCAGCAATAGTAAAAACACTAACAATGATGCAACACACGGGTTATTATTGAGACCTTCAACACAATCCAAACCCAAACGTCGCCGTCCAACACCACTTTCCTTTCCATTCAAATCCAATCTCCATATGATCAATAGCAATGCCAATGCCAACAACTTTCTCATGGCCAATAGCAGTGCTGCATCTCTGACTTCTCCTTCTCCAAATTCCAACATCCCGTCACCATTAGGCGGCGGGATGTTTAATACAGTTGCTGCTGCTGTTCGTTCTACTTCTTCTTCTTCTTCTTCAACCCACTTGCCAGCTCATCCTGCGCCTTATGGATTCAACGTCTCTCCATACAGCTACAACGCCACGACATTCTTGACACAACCGCATGCTGCCACCAGTGATCTAAGATCAGGACATCTGTATCATAGAGGTCCTGGCAATGGCATGCACAGCAGAGACTTCAGTGTCTCTCCTGTACCATCCCCATCCTCAGCCACATCCTCTTCATTTCTCTCGGGTATTGGAGGAGGTATCACCAGTGCCACTACTACTTCTGCTTCTACTGGAAATGTCAATGTCTCTCCCTATCATCCCCGTCAGAAACAATCCCATCATCGTCATCACCAATCGTTGCCTCCTGTCCAATATCTATCTGCCTCGATTAACGTCCCTACTGCTCCCTTTCCTGTTCCTGTTGCCACCGTTACGAGTCCTTACAATACCACCACCACCGCCACATTCAACCATTTCTACAACCAACCAAGACCGCACGTGACTATTAGCAATGTCAATAGTAGCAATAATACTACACCAACAAGCACTTCATTCGGACAACAAAGCAGTCAAAGCATCAGTAGTAGTGGTGGTGGTGGTGGTGGTGGTGGTGATGGTCAGAGCATCAGTTATCAAACAACGTCATCGTCTTCCGATTTCAAGACTCCTACAATGACGTATTTTGATCCTTCTGTTCGTCAGTCCAGTTCTACTTCCACTTCAAACTCAAATTCTAAATCTGTTCCTGGATCAGGTTCCAGTCTTGGTAGTGGTGATGGGAATAAGAGGAAAAACTGGTTAAACAATGTCCTGAACTCATCATCTTCATCTTCATCTTCATCAACTGCTGCTGCTGCTGCTGCTGCTTCAACTTGCTCAAGTACCAATAGCAACACTACGATGAATACGTCTTATTCTCATCTTTCATCGGACTTAGATACGTCACCTTTGAGCACTGTGAATCGTAACAGAAGACTATTGAAAATCGAATCGTTATTGAATGGTAGTTCAACTGCTGCAACTACTTCAGTTGTTGATCAGGATGCTCAAAAGAATACAGCCGCTTATAACAATAGCTCATGACTTCCATCAGTCTATTTTATATTATCAAATGCTTTTACAATTGAATTATATCATTAATGTCTCTATGTGGTTTTATACATCTCAGACGGCTAACCCAATTGGATGTACCCAAACAGTCCACTTAACCTCTTTCTGTGGCAGCACTGTCACTGTTGCTGCTGCTATTATTGTTGTTGTAGTACCCTGCTTGATTATTATTATTATTACTATTATTATTATTATTATTACTACTACTATTATTATTACGATAGCTGTTGTTATAGTTCCGTCTACCACCGCCATTTCCAGTGTAATGCCTATGATTATTACTGTTGGAGTTGTAGTTGTTGTAATTGTTCTTAGTGTGGTTACTGTGATTCCCATAAGATTCCAAACGGCCTTGTTGTTTCTGATGCTGGCCAGCTGGAACAGGATACTGTTGGATGGGTCCACCGATGTATCCACCAACATATCCATGATGCTGCTGCTGCTGCTGCAGTGCCATCATCAGCATCATATGTTGCTGTGGTGTTGGTGGTAGATACTCAGCACCCGGAACAGACATGGCGGGGATCGGGATCATGGGCATGTGGGATGTCGCTGTTGGATATGGTGCTGTTGGGTATTGAGGATACATGAATGCAGCTGGTGGAGAATTAATTGGAGGTTGTACTGGTGGTGGTGGAGCCATTCCTATCAGAGATGGGATGAACCGTTGGCCGTATTGTGGGATATTGCGTGGGATGTCTTGTTGGTATTGGTACTGGCTTGGTCGTTGACTATGGTGACGGTTGTTGCTATTGCTGTTATTGCCGTACTTTTGTGGATGGTTGCCTTCCTCTTCCTCTTCGTCGTCGTCTTGGGTTCCACTTTGGAAGATGCGTTCACGAGCTTTGAGATACGCAGAGTGTTTTGTCTCCAGCGAGTCTTCTTCTTCTTCTTCATTATCATTGGATGCTTTTCCATTGCTGTCCCTTGAATGGTTTTTCAGTGTCCCCGTAGTGGATTTCGATGGGTCTTCACCGAGGCTGTCTTGGCTATTTGTTGTTACGTCTCCACTTTCCTTTCTCTTCATCAACTTCACATAGCCAGGCTTAATCTGTGGTTTGGAACTCTGGTACTCCTCGCTCGTCACTGTGAACTTTCCATTGTTAGCCGTGGTGTTTGTCTCAAGATCATCGCCATTTCTTTCCTCACATGGAAACTCATAGCACTTCAACTGTTTAGGAAACACACGCACATTCTTCTCATCCTCCTCAGGCTCATCCTTTGGGGACTTCTTCACCTTGGATCTGAACAAAACAACAAACCGACCATCCCTAACAACATGTCCCATATCATAATATCCAGCCACATGATGTGTCAATAACCGGAAATAGGAATTGAACGGCAATAGTTCCAATCTATCTGCCATGTTGCCATCTGATGATGGCGCAGTGTTAAGAAATCGAAGGATTTGTTGTTCCAAATTGAGAATATAAGGACGATCTGTGTCTGTACGTAAAGCTTTTTCTAAAGCTGGTGTTAATGTTCCTGCATTTGTTGTGTTTGCATTCGAATTGGAATCGGAATTGGAATTGTTTCTTTTTGATCTGTTGAGTTGCTGTTGCTGCTGAGAGTAGTAGTAATTAGAACTGGAAGTTAAAGGTCTTGAAGAGTTCATCGAGTTGACTTCATGAGCATTCAATTTCTCCTCTAAATCGTCGTCTGCTGCTGCTGCTGCTGCTGCGTCTTCTTCTGCTGTCAAATTGTCTTGATTATTGATTGACACATCGTCGTTCAGCGATTTGATTTGTGTTTCTTTGTTGAGTTTTAAGTTGGCCATTTCGCCTTCTAATTTGTTCATTTGGTGTTTCTTCATACTTTGTTAGTATATCTTCTTACAAAAGATCATTAGACGGCGGTATATGAATAGACAGTTTGGACATACCTGTGATAAATGCGAGCTGGATGTGTTGAATTGAACGACTTGCAAGACTATTAATAAAGGAAATATCGTCTAGGCTCTCTGTTAAAAGATACTCGAATAGAGATAATCCAGTATTAACATGATTTTGTAAATTGGGTGTGTGTGATATTATCCCTGTCATTTCCAACCTGTTGAATTTGTTAACTAGTGGGACCCCATAGGCTCGGAATCAAATGTCCGGATGTCCAAATACCAGACATTTATGTACTCTCCGGTAGGGTAACATACCTAGATCCCACACGTGATCTGGACTTGACTTGAACCAATAATCATGGCTAATTTAATTTAATAATCGTAAATTCGTAACATATATTATAATATAGACGCTAAACCAACTCGACATCTTCATCCTCATCCACTTCTTGATCATCCACCGGGAATGCTTCAGCATTATCTTGGTTCATTTCATCAGAAGCATTGGTATAGTTCTCTTGGAAAGGATTGTCGTTATTATCTTCCTTGAGTTCTCTGTCATCAAAGAATGGCATTGACAAGATTTCTCTGGCTGTCAATCGTTCATTTGGATCCAATTTAAAACATGCCTCCATCACATCGAAAGCATTCAAATGTTCCAATTTATTCTTCTTAACAAATGGCACATCATTATCGTGGATCTTGATAGAGTTTTCACCATCAAAGGCTTCATAAGTTTCATAAACAACAGAATCATCAGGAAGGGTGTCCATCTTGATCTCTGTATGGATTGCAAACCGAACCACTGATTGGAGATGTATTCTTCTTTTGCCCTTCAATGATGGAATATCTGTGGTTAGACGTAAGGCATGTAGATTGGCAGCTTTCTTCATTTCTTCAACTCCAAACACTGTTGTCAATTCAACCAGAGCATCAACATCATCTCTTGAGTTGAAAAATGGGAATCTTCTGGATAATAGAGTCAACAATACAACACCGGCTGACCAAATGTCAATCTTTGGTGTTTGGTTAGGACACTTGAACAAAACTTCTGGAGCACGGAACCCTCTAGTACCTGCCCTATTAGCTCTTCTATTTGATCGGATATCATTCTTGATATATCCCTCAGTATGACGATCATTTTCTTCAACCATGTAAGATTCGCCAGTTAAACAAGGACAAAAATTTGGATCTGTCCAATCCACACGGGTTTTAACTTGGTACGATTCTGCTAATCCAAAATCAACCAACACCCCTCTCTTGGTGAAAGGATGATAAAGGAAATTCGTGGGCTTTATATCTCTGTGGATAATACCATGGGCATGAACATAATCAAGTGCTTGGAAAAGTTCATACATGTAATGTTTGATACCTTGGAGCGGTAAGTCTCTGTAGAAATCCCTGAAATCAGCATGGTCATAATGCGGCAAGACAGCAATGATCTGATCTTCGAATCTCAATGTATCCAAAAGTGGAGCTACTCTTGGAGAATTCGATAGTCTGTAAAGAAGCTGGAGTTCGTTGAGAATACGCTGAGGCGAAGAAGTGACATAAATTCTCTTCAATGCAACATACGTCTTTGGCATCGTTTTGAACTTTTGTCTTTCTCTCAACTCAGGACTTGAAAAGATTTCGTTTCCAACCATGTAATTGGCTGAAGAATCCAAAGATTCAGCCTTGTAAACAGTAGAGAAAGTGCCCTCCCCAATCTTATTGATTAACCGGTACTTAGATTCTAAGCCGATAAAGGTCTTCTGGATATTTCTCATCTCCTTCAATATCTCGTAGGGAACATCTGGATCTTCCGAAGACAATGTTAAATTCTGGTCTTCGAACTGTGTTCCTGTTGTCTGGGTAGCTATTGTGGTTACCGAAGATGCTGTCTTTGGAGTAAATACGGGAGGAAGTGGAGGAACAAGTGCTGGACCAACGTCAAGTGGAGTAAAGCTTGGAGCATTGGGAGTTTTTTTAAATAAGGTTTCGGTACCTTGGTCATGAATTGGCTTCTTCTTGGTGATAAATTGATCAGTAATGGTCGTTTGTTCTCTAACAGGAGTCACCAACAAGTGAGGTTGCTGTGTCTTGACAGGTGTTCCTTGTAAAGCATCATGGGATCGGTTTGTAAGATCCACTGACACCTGACCCATTGTAACCGAAACAGTTTCTGTACCTTCAACAACAGAACGATTCTCGTTGATGCATTCAGTTTGTTGATAACCTTGATCAGCGGCAAATGGGTCATTACAAAGATTCTGATGTTCTTCCATCAGCAAAGTGGAGAATGATTTGTTTGTTTGGAAGGATTGGTGGTTGGCCTGGCCAATCGAGATTTTAGAAACATCCGGGATAATATTCTTGACCGTATCAGATTCCTGTGGGATCAGGTCCTCGTAATACCTTTGTTGATTTTCTTTAGGTTCTGGAGAAACTGTCCCGGTAGCAGTACTTAAATTCTCGTCTGGAATAACTACCGACTTCGTAGGCGAAGGACCGAAAGTGAGTTTATCTTCTTGCTTAGCATGAGTTATTGGCACGTGAACCTCGGGTGCTTTAACAGGGGGACAAACAATGTACTTATTGGAAGACTTGGTTGGGGAGCAGAACCCACTTCTAGATTCTATCTTTCTTGGTGACAAGGACTTAGATCTTTTATAAGTTGGACCCATCAGTTTGCCGTCATCAATCTTCCGTTTGATAATATTGATGTTTGTCTCTCTGGAGCGAACATCTTGTTGGCCCAACTTTGATGGCAGATTAGAACATTTTATGATTGATTGGTTCTCTGGTTGGTGATTGGTAAGTTCTATCTTCTGATCCGTGACACTATTCTCATCGCGTGTTTTCATATGCTCTTGACGTAAAAAGACCTCGTTGGAATCCACCAGTTTATGCGAAGGCACCAGGGATTCTATCGGATGTGTTGAAGGGTTAGTAGAGTTTATGGTGCTTTCCTCATCCCCTTTGTCATGAAGATGATCAAACCCATCGACTTTAAGTTCTGTGTTTCCTGGAATCACATCCCTTGCTGGAGGCTTCACATGAGCTCTAACCGATAGAGAGTTTTGCTCTGTAGGTTGAGCCTTGTTATAATCAATATTGATGTCGGTAATTGTATTCCTGGCATCTGACAGGTCCACAGTTTGACATGCATTCGACAAATTGAGAGGATCAACTTGATTAACGACTTCGTCATTTCTGAGATCAAGAGCACGACTAGGCTCATGAACTTCCATACGCATATCATCACCATCATCAATCTCTGACACAAGCTTACCTTCACAAGAAACCTCCTGTACCAAGTCATTCTTTGGCCAAAATCCAGGGCCTTCGTTCACTTCTGGTTCTTTCAACAACTCACTTGCCTTACTCTCAAGGTCAATTTGATCCAATAGCTTATCATCAGATTCCTTTGGTGTCTGTTCAGCGGAATCGATCCCTAAAATATTCGTTACAGCATCAAAAGTATCAGTGATAACAATCTCTGAAACTGAAGTATCCAGATCAACCACAGAAACATCAGTATCTGCAGCCCTTGTCGTGTGTGATGCGGATTTCACTGGTGGTTTTTCTTGGTTTTTGACTGATGTTCTTCTTGCTCTTGTTCTTTGTGTAGGTGGTACAGGCAATTCAATCGTTGGGAGTGGCACGGATTGATCAGACAATTTCTCTGGGGAATTCGAATTGGATTCTAAATCAGAAACAACAAATGATTCTTTCAATGGACTGCCAGGAGTCTTTCCTACTTTCCTTGTGGTTGATGGGGTTAATTTCCTGGCACCCCTTCTAGAGCCTCTGCCTCTGGTTGGAACAGAAGATACACTCCTTGAAAAAGATAGTGGTAGATCATCATCCATCTCTGGTTCATTGGTATTAGAAGCTGGTGGCAAAATCTTTTGTGAGAGGTCAGAGGTAATGTTCATAAGCGTTGGTTCATTGTTGAGATCTTTTGTTTTCTGTGTGCTCTCCGTTTCTTTATCAAGATCCGCTAAAGAATTCAAAGCAGGAGTTATTGGTTCAGGTGTGTTATCTCTGGTAGTCCTTGTGCTTTGAATAGGGGTCCATTTTTTCAACTCTGGGTTCCAGGGATTCAAACCTTCTTGGGCTGCTAGATCTTCTTCGTCAAGGGCATTTTTATTACTTCTAGTTCTCATTCTTCTGATCACAGCAGGTTTTGCTTTAGCTGATAAGTCTTTTGGCGTTGACATGACCATTGGTGAAGCTCTTTAGGAAAGGATTCGGCGATGAAGATGAGGAGATGAATGGGAAAGTGTTAGTTACAGTTGTTCTTGAGAATATCTGAATATAAATAATAATATTGTTTTAACCGCCCAAAGATGAAATATATTGACAGATTTGCAAGTACAAATTATATAATTTTAATAATTTTATTAATAATTATTATAATTAAATCTTCCACGCTGTAATGACGCGTAACGAAATTCTGGAAATATCCACAGATCTTAAGAATTTCCTGATTTGAATCAGACTGCACGTACTTAGGGCTGCAGGATGGGCCTACTTGACACGTGACTGGAGTGTAAGGCTGCACGGGGGGGGAGAGAGGAGAGAGGAGAGAGGGAGGTCATCTCGGCGGGTAACCTCCTTGACCTCTCGCGCGGATTTGGAAGAAAAAAAGAATTTCAACTTTTAAGAAAAAAAAATTTTCTAAGAGAAATAGGTCTACCTATACATAAGGACCCGATATACATAGTGGATTTAAAGAAGTAGATCACTAATTCTCCAGACTAGATTCAACTATTCAAGTTTAAGTTATCTAATCCAACACATCCAATTCATAACCACTGTTTTTATTTCGTTGTCCAGGCAAATTACAAATAAAAATAACCTCCCCAAAACAAAATCAGTTAATATCCACACATTCAAACCGTACCGATATTAATTAGTTCCAACAAGATCAATTCTTTGATTTTTTCTTTTCATACAAACACATACACACATACATAATGTCTTTTGCTCCAAGAGGTGGTAGAGGTGGTTCCCGTGGTGGTTCCAGAGGTGGCTTTGGCGGTGCCTCCAGAGGTGGTAGAGGTGGCTTCGGTGGTGCCCGTGGTGGTGCCCGTGGTGGCAGAGGTGGTGCCAGAGGTGGTGCCCGTGGTGGTGCTAGAGGTGGCAGAGGTGGTGCCCGTGGTGGTGCTCCAAGAGGTGGTGCCAGAGGTGGTGCCAAGGTTATCATTGAACCACATCGTCACGCCGGTGTCTTCATTGCCAGAGGTAAGGAAGATTTATTGGTCACCAAGAACATTGCCCCAGGTGAATCCGTCTACGGTGAAAAGAGAGTCTCTGTCGAAGAGCCATCCAAGGAAGAAGGTGCTCCACCAACCAAGGTTGAATACCGTGTCTGGAATCCTTTCAGATCCAAGTTGGCTGCCGGTATTATGGGTGGTTTAGATGAATTGTTCATTGCCCCAGGTAAGAAGGTCTTGTACTTAGGTGCTGCCTCCGGTACCTCTGTCTCCCACGTTGCTGACTTGGTTGGTCCAGAAGGTTTGGTCTATGCTGTTGAATTCTCCCACAGACCAGGTAGAGAATTGATTGGTATGGCCAAGAAGAGACCAAACGTCATTCCAATCATTGAAGATGCCAGACATCCACAAAAGTACAGAATGTTGATCGGTATGGTTGATGCTGTCTTTGCCGATGTTGCCCAACCAGATCAAGCCCGTATCATTGCATTAAACTCCCACTTATTCTTGAAGGACCAAGGTGGTGTCGTCATCTCCATCAAGGCCAACTGTATTGACTCCACTGTCGATGCCGAAACCGTCTTCGCCAGAGAAGTCCAAAAGTTGAGAGAAGAAAAGATCAAGCCATTGGAACAATTGACCTTAGAACCTTATGAAAGAGATCACTGTATCGTCATTGGTAGATACATGAGAAGTGGGTTGTAAGTAACTTAAAGGTTTTCTTGTCATAAAATATTTGGTTTTTTTGTTACATTACACTATCATTTTTCATAACTAGGGGGGCTTTCATCATTTTTCTGTTTTTATATATACACCTTTTTATCATTCGTTAATCATTTTTAGAAAATTTATCTTTTATCTTTTCTTAGTTGTAATTTGTGTGTGTATTGTGAAGCTAGATGGTCACGTGGGCAGCTTTAGGATTGTGGTCACGTGTCGATACAATATGTCAGCGTGGCAAAACAAAAAAAAATCCTATTACAAAGGCAAAACAAACTAGAATATATGAAAACCTGTTAATTATATTAAAGGTGTGTGTCAATTACGTCAAATCTCAATCCACTTCTATATTTTAAACACGTTTTGCAGACCATACAAAACTTCATTTAAAATATCATACGTTGAACCTTTTTGATTTTTTTTTGATTTTTCTGGGGGTTTTTTTTGGTTTTCTTTTCTACTATTCAGAACCGATAATAAAGACACTTTCCATACAAGACATCCATATATTAATCAGCAAAGAGGTAAGCTCTTTAGAGATCCAGAACTGTTAGAAAGACCACGACCACGCTACTTATATCCCCTTTTAATTGCTCAATAGATTCGCTTCGTGATGTCACCTAACGAAGTTATAGAAATCCTCAGTGATTCAGATGATGAATTGCAATGCATCTCTGAAACTAGACATATCCCACAAGGAAACCCCCAACAACCCATAGACCTTGATCTAGAAGAAGAAGATAATGATGATGATTATGATGATGACATACAGCTTTTAAGAGAAGAACAACTACCGCAGGAGAGGAGAGGACTTGTACAAAGAGAAGTATCACCACATCATATCAATATATTTGTGCCCGGAGCAGGAATGGTGCCATTTGACAGAGGAGGTCGTCAAAGCACTCCAATTGCAGGTGGTGCCAGTTTTGCAGGTGTACCTCAACATCAGCTACAACAACACCAACCAGCTCAAAGAAACGATGGCCCTATTATGAGTCGTCTAGATCAACGTCGACAAGCTGCATATTTGGAAGTTGTACAAGCAAGGGAGCAGAGGAGGAGGAGAATGATTGAACACAGGTTACATCAAGCCCAAACAGCTAGGGTACAGCGAAGAAACACTAACTATCACCGCATGCCACCTGAAAGACATTCACGTGGAGTAGGTCTTTTCCGTAGAATGGAAGCATTCAGACGAGTTTTTCCTCTTTTCACTAACGAGGATGATTATGATGAAGATTATGATGATGATTACGAGGATGGGATGGAAGCTGAAGCAGGGGGCCATTTTTCCCTCTTGAATCTAGCTATGGGTGGTCCACTTGGAAACAGGGGTAGAGAAGAAATCAGCCAGGATATAATGGCCATGTTAGAGAGAAGAGATAACGCTGACTTTGACGCACGTTCCAAGAAGAACCAACAAGCCACACAGACTTTTCAGCAGAAGATAGAGGACGCGGCAGAGAAGACTACGGCTCCTTACACGTCGACGATTGTAGAAGGAGAGGAATACGTGTGTGTTTTATGCGGTGTTACATTAGGAATAGGCATTCCAGATGAGTTCAGGGGTGATAGAAGTAATAGTATCTTGGCTCAGCTGCAAGAAAGGTTTGAGGTGACCGCCCCGTATCAGGCAACCAAGCTTGTGACGGACGTCGACAAGGATCTCTCCAAGAGAATCTTCTTTGCTGGATGTGGGCATACCTACTGTGGTCGCTGTGTCAAGAACATATCCAATGCTAAAGCTCTTACTAAGACTCAAAAGTTGAAGATAAAAAAGAGCGATGTGGTCATTGAGAATCCTTATGTTTATGCTCCTGCTAAATGCATGGAACTAGACTGCAACAAGAGCCTAAGAGGAAGAACATGCTTCCAAGAGGCTTTCTTATGATATTTACATAGTTATATCTCTTTAGAAAGTATACAGTAATTGCAGTTTTCAACATAGGTCTGGGCACCTATCAACTCCGGACGGAATTCCGATAAACGTGCGATAACATTACAGCACAAGATATGAAACTAAACCGGAAGCCAATATTAAAGGCAAAGGAGACTTAAAAGTCGAACAACCTGCCATTTGCATAGACTTCCACGGTCCAAGTTCAAAGTGCAAATTACTTTAAATTGTAATTGTTAAACCACTGTCTACATACAATGCCATCTTCCTATTATATTCCAGCATTGGCTCTCTCACTTATAGTGACAGGATGTGCCAATTCAATCTTCACCAAGTATCAAGATCAACAAACAGTTCCTTCTGGTGGGACATTCACCCAGCCAGTATTACAAACACTCCAAATGTTCATTGGTGAAGCTTGTGCCTTCTTGTTTCTTTACTTCCAAACAAGGTTCTATTCCAAATCCTCCTCCGCCCCTGAATATGAACGTTTGACTCCACCTCCTTCCCCAACAGTCCCAAAGCCTCCAATCACACAACGTGCTACCTACCTACTTGCAATCCCCGCGGCTTGTGACCTTGCTGGCACGACTATGATGAACTTGGGATTGATCTACACTCCTGTCAGTATCTATCAGATGATCCGTGGTGCATTGATCCTATTCGTTGCTTTGTTCTCAGTGGTTTTTTTAAAGAGAACGATCTCAAGAATCGAATGGTTCAGTTTGTTTGTTGTTGTTATTGGCATCACCATAGTTGGTTTGAGTGGTAAGAAAAGTAAACAAATTAAAGACGACTCGGCTTTTGAATTGATCTTAGGTATTATGTTGATTCTATTGGGTCAAATCTTTACAGCCTCACAGTTTGTCGTTGAGGAGCATATCTTATCGAGATTCACAATTGAACCTTTAAGATTGGTTGGATTCGAAGGTAGTTTTGGTGTGGCTCTCACGTTCTCAGGGATGCTTGTTCTATATGTGCTTCTAGGTATCAACACCAAGGGTCCATTTGATATGGCCAACTCTTTCAACGAAATGTTCTCCAACAAGGCCATCATCTATTCTTCTCTCGCTATCATGGTTTCGATCTGTTTCTTTAATTTCTTTGGTGTGACGATCACATCCAAGTTAAGTGCAACATCCAGAAGTACGATTGATACTTGTCGTACTATGTTGGTGTGGTTTGTCTCGTTGTCTTTAGGTTGGGAATCATTCAGCACTACACAACTCTCCGGTTTCGTATGTTTGGTTTTCGGCACTCTTGTCTTCAATGGTGCCATTGAAATCCAGGAAGGTTGGTTGCCAGCATGGTTCTTTGCAGACCAATTGGCTAAGGTTCATGTTGTTGATACCTTGATTGATGAACAAATAGAAAGATCTTAACAACTTGCTATCCAAATTAAAATAAAACTAAAATAAAAAACTAAAATAAAACTAAAATAAAACTAAAATAAATGAAGATAACCTCATATTGATATTGATAACGAGCTAGTTTAGTAATTCATCGTCTTTAGAAACTATAAATATCCCATATAACAATTGATTTGAATATTGTCCAAGTCACGTGCCACCAACAAACTATGATTTTATGTTGGCCTGTTCCAATTTTTGAGAAAGCGGCGCCCACAGATTCCAAAGGTCAAGGCAAAAAGGCCTTAATATATCCAATTAATTAAAGATTTAAAGCCATTACATTTAACTCAAACCTTGCACGATCAAACCCGCATACAATACCTCAAATACACCATAACCAATCCAATGGAAAATCAACAACGTCTCTTCCGTATTCCCTTCCTTCATTTACCAAACAGTAACACTTTGAAATCCATTGGAGTTTACGCCTCCGGTGCACTTTATGCAATTGGTGTATGGTCTTTCCTTGATGCGGTCATCTTCTCCAAGACTGCTAATGTCAGTGATGTTCATATCAGTTTCATTGACTGGGTCCCTATAATTTGCTCCACCTTGGGTATGCTTACGATCAATTCTCTAGAAAAGAACAAGTTGTTAAGTGAAGCCTTATCAAACGGTGGTTCATTTGGTTTAAACTCTGGTTCTGAAGCTTTCGGCGCTAGACTTGTTCTTTTCCTTGGCTTTGCTCTTCTCAGTGGTGGGTTGGCTGGCTCTGTTGCTGTCTTGATTCTTAAGTTTACTATCCATGGCTATGAATTCCCTACTTTAGGAATGGGTGTTGAAAATGTTGTTTCTAACGCTGCTATCATGTTGAGTTGCATTGTTCTTTGGATCTCGCAGAATATTGAGGATGAGTATTCCTACTCGTTGGCGCTGTAACGAAATTCGAATCTTTGGTGTTAACATGTGTAGTAATCCCCTGTCTTAAGACAATTCTTTTAAAAAAATGCAACCTTTTTTTCCCCCTCCTATATTGTTTTAACTGCTCTCACAGTGTTTTCTGTACTCTTTGCTCTATTGAGATCATTGTATTAAAAAGAATGAATGGAAACCTGTGCCCACATTTCATTTAAGCGTACACAAACTTATTCTATAAATCACTGGTTATAGCCCTGAGTATCAGTTGACCTACCTAACCATTCAGGCATGGACTATAGTTCTTTAGAAACCTCTTGGGCAGGTCTGATTTCATCCAAAAGGTCATTGATGACATCCACTTCGAAATTACTGAAGTTGAAGAGCTCAGGCAATGGTGCAGGTGAAGTGGCCCCTCTTGGAATAAATTGCCCATCGATTCTTAGGTCATCAAAGAATGGGTGTGCAAGGATTCTTCTAGGACTAGATCTCATTGAAGGCTCGTAGACTAGCACTTTCATTAGTAAATCCACGCCTTTATCACCTGACATACCCAGGATCTTTTGGAATCTTTGTTGTACTGTTCCAGTGAATAGCGGTCTGGAGAATAGAGGACCAGTGTACTTAGGGTTAGACATAAAAACAAACTTCTTATCTGGTGGACCCAAAAGTTTTGAAATCTCTCTTAATTGTAATATCGGGTCGTCACCTTGGAAGATAGGCTTACGCAAAATCATTTCAGCAATAACACAACCAAGTCCCCAAATGTCGATCTGAGTGGAATAGTATTGAGAGCCAATGATCAACTCTGGGGCTCTGTAGTAACGGGAACAGATGTATGAGACTGACGGTTGTCTAGGCTCCAACTTCTTGGCTGAACCGAAATCGCAGATCTTCAAGACACCGGTGGTTGGGTCAACAAGAATGTTGGATGGTTTCACATCTCTGTGACAGATCCCTAAGGCATGGAGATACAACATACCTCTGGCAATCTGGTAGGTGTAGATCTTGATGTGCTTCAACGGCATATCAATGGCACTGCTGTAATAACGACGGATCTCTAACTGTAACGTTTCTGGTAAGCATTCCATCGCTAAATGTTGGTAGATCTTGCCATCAGCAGGCGACTTGTGTGTGAAGAAGTACTCTAACGATATGACATTAGGGTGGTTGGTTAGCCTCAAAAGCTCTAGTTCTCTCGACTTGTATTCTGTTTGGGCCGGAACCTTCTTGATGGCATAAGGCCCTAACCATACCTCACCATCCAACAACTTGGCTTGGGAGACTGTACCAAAGGCACCTTCTCCGATCTTTCTGTATTCTTTGACAAGCATTTGTTTGATTACATCTGTGTGGTTTGACTGGACGTCGTTGGCGATGAATTCATTGTTAACAGTGGACATCCTTAACGTGATCTGTGGAATGTAATGAGTGGTGGCGCGTCAGTTTGTTTGTTTTGGATTGAAGTGGAAACAATTAAACTGAGGAACAAGGACCTGGATCTTTAAAAAAAAAGGACTTTAATCCGATGGAAAAGATTGATGATACTAGTCAGTGTAAAGCGGTGATTGGTGAGATATCGAGCTTAGAATCGCTTGTTATCTATTTGACTCCTTGAAAATGGAAGATGACTGTGCACTTTTTGAACGCAAATATGTGACAATTAAGAGCTAAAAAAACGTGCTGAAATGTTCAACTGGAAAATGACAATGACACGAGCAGATAATGATTGTGGGAAATGGTGTAGGTATAGATGTGAATCTGTACTTTAACAAGTCTGTTCCATCTGGTGGCGTGTTGATTGCGTTGTGTCAGTTCGTCATATCGTTGACATTTTCTGAAGCTGTGTTGTTTTGTTTTTGTACGCAGATATGGTCTGTCATTCCCGCCGTGTAAAATCATCATACAAGATGTAACCAAATCTACAGCCCAAGGAGGTGCTATTGTATATCGCTGGATTTCTAGTTCTCTTCCCAAATAAGAAACAGTACTTTCCATGTTGTTGAAAATCTTCATTGGCCAGGGCTTGGTATCGATTGTCCAAAAACAGCTCTATCAGGGACCTTTACATAGAAGAACACCACTACAATGAACTTGAAATGTTACCCGCCTAACCTTCGCGACTACCTACAACGATTTTTTCAGGTTTAATATGCAGTTGTACGAAATCAATGAAGAAATATACTGTGGTGGTGAACAGGGATTTACAATTAGGGATTCGAAAGATAAGGATTGACACAATCAGTGCTGCTGTTTCGTAATGCTTTCCAGAATAGTCACGCCTCTCAGAGCGGGTAATTCTATCCAAAGAATTGCACCATTGTCCAGATCTTTATTCACCACTCCAATAACAAAACAATCAAATGCGACTGTGAAACCAATAAACGTCTTTGCTACTCTTATTGAAGACTCTGCCAACACGTCTTCTCCAAATGGTGAAGTCAAGTACCGTAAGGCTTCTATGGCTACCGAAAATACCTCCTCCACCAGCTCCTCCCTTCCAGAGACTATACACAAATACATCTTACACTGTAACTTCACAAAGAACAACACTCATTTGACACTTACAGCCAAGACTGAAGACAACCATTTCCTAGCCAAGAACCAAAACTTGTCTATGAACGAAAAGATCTTGTACTACTATCAATTACCAGAAGTCGTCAAAATCTCTATCTCCACTGGTGCTTTAGGTTTCAAGAAATCAGCCAGAGGTGAATACGAAGCTACTTTCCAAACAGCCGCTAGAATGTTTCAACTCATGGAAGAAAAGGGGTACCTTGATAAAGAATTAGAAATTGTCTTCAAGAACTTCGGTAAGGGTCGTGAGAGTTTTATTGATGCTATTATGGGTAAGGAAGGTAACAAGATTAGACCTAAGGTTTCCACTTTATTAGATGATACTAAGTTAAAGTTTGGTGGTACCAGATCCAAGAAGTCCCGTCGTTTATGATTCCCATGCTCTGTATATTATCACTTTCACTTTGTCATACTTGTAAATATATTTGAAATCTATATTTCAGCATTTTGCTATTCTTTATAAATCTGGTGAGAATGTATACTTCTCCACTTTATATGAGTCTTTAATCAATTTGTACATCTTTAATTTTGGGACTTCAAGTTCAACCTCCCGTACGTTGCCCTGGACTTTAAGTCATGTGATGCTATCACAACCCTGAGACTCCTGTTCTTGACTAGCCACAGAATGTGACTGCGCGAATCTCTAATTCTCGTGTGAAGTCAAGAAAACAAGCTGCCCGTACCGAACCTCCAACCACGCAAAGTTCATTTTGGTGTTCGGGTGTAACCTGAACTCCCTCAAACAGTAGTTTCTTTTTCCCTTGTAACTGCATCGCGCGCTTGCTGTACTAGCAAAATTTTTGCAGAGGCCCCCATAGTGAAGGAAGGAAGTTGGGTTAGCGCGCAGTAACGACAGGGAAAAACAAAAGTGAAAAGTTGTACACACTTACTTCAACACTAGCGTAGCGTACACCTGTTAATGAACTTTCCCTATTCTTAGTGTTTAATAGATATCATAAAATGGCTGCCTCTAGTAAGTTTGAAATAGCAACAGGAATCAAAAGAGGTATCACTTATCAAAGAGAGCATTCATTCAGTCTTATGCTCACAGTTTTACTCAAGTTTCTATTATGATCAATCATTCTTTCAATGTTCATCCATCAGATTAAATTCGAAAAACAACATTATCATATTTTCATCTGAAGATTTTAATCTATTCTGAAGCTAGGGGGAATAATCTAATACCGTTTCACTCATCCATCTCAGGTAACCGTTCAGTTGACAACAAAAAATTGTTCCATAACGTAGATTCCTTTTATTGGATCAAATTTTTAGAATCAAGTCATCAATTATAAAGAAGAACTATAGACAAATTTCAAAGGCACACATACACATATTTTCACAGCTCCTTTTAGATGCGAACAATGTTACTCTGGACAAGCCAATACCTTGAAAGAAACCTGGGATTCCAAGTCCATCTTCAATTTTTAGACACTATACTAACAAGGATTTTCCATAGCTAAAGCTACTCAAGCTAAAATAGCTGTTGTCAAGGGTGCTAACGGTTCTAAGGCCTTAAAGGTCAGAACCTCCACCACTTTCAGATTACCAAAGACCTTAAAGTTAAACAGAGCTCCAAAGTACGCTTCCAAGTCTGTTCCTCACGCTCAAAGATTAGACAACTACAAGATCATTGTTGCTCCAATTGCTTCTGAAACCGCCATGAAGAAGGTTGAAGACGGTAACACTTTAGTCTTCCAAGTTGATATCAAGGCTAACAAGCACCAAATCAAGAAGGCCGTTAAGGAATTATACGAAGTTGATGTCTTAGCTGTCAACACCTTGATCAGACCAAACGGTACCAAGAAGGCTTACGTTAGATTAACTGCTGACTACGATGCTTTAGACATCGCCAACAAGATTGGTTACATCTAATCCGTTTCGCTTTAGTGTTTAATATAATATAACTTTAACTTTCATTGTAACGAGGTATTCCGAAAACAAATTCTTTTCTTTATTCTATCCAGCTTTCTGGATCTTGTAGAGGTATAATGATTATCATACTAACAAGCACTGATTAATAGTGATCTAGAACGCCATCATTTCTCGGAACTTGCAAGATAATTAAAGAATTGTAAAGTACTGATGACCTTCTTATCAGCGAATACCCGCGGCAAAACCCGGTCCCCAAACTTCAAGGAGTCTTTTGATAAAGTACAAAGTAAAGTCCTTTTAAATAGACACCTCTTCCCAGTTACAAAAAGATTGGAACTAACACTCTAACTATAGTATTATTCCCATTCATATTCTGAAGGTTGATTTGGATTCTTTAAAGCAACATGACCAAACCGTCTTTGAACCAACGTTATCTTGCACTCCTTAACAAGTATCCCTTGCTCACCAAATCAGTGACATCAGCTATTTTGGCAATTCTCAATGAACTAATAGCCTGCTTAATCTCTGGTGATTTGAAACCCGTTAACATACAAGGGTTGATTCTCAAGCATCCGTTTTCTATTAAGTTGCCATTACTCGCTATCTTTGCTAGTTTAATTCAAACTCCAATCAACCATAATTTCTTCAAATTCATCAATGGTGTTTTCAAAGGACCATTGAACCTTCAAAAGAAGATCAAACAAACTTTAACAACTATGCTTCTATTATCTCCGATACAATCCGCTTTGGCTTCAATCTTCATCTCTTTCCTTAACTTATCACCAGCCATCAACTTCAAATCTCTATTGACTATGGGTAAGGATTCAAACTTACAACACCATAGATTCCAAGAAACATTACGTACAGCAATTACCACTAAATTTCCATCTATTTGCAAATCCTCAATAATCACCACTCCTGTTGTGTTGACTATCTGTCAGAAGTACTTAGATGCAGAATATTGGGTAGTCTTCAGTTCTTTGGTTTACTTTGTGTTAGGAACTGGTCAAAACACTTTTGTTAAGTTGGGCTTACTTAAAGAGAAGAAAAGATTGGAAAGAGAGAAATTGAAGAAGGAAATTGAAGACGAGGTTCAGTCTGATGAAGTAGTTCATGACGACGTTCTGTGATTTTACAAAATGTGTAATAATTTAATTTGATAATAATATGTACAACTGTTGTGAATGTTGAAGACGTAGAATATAATAAATATACACACATAACCCGGAAACCTAATTTGATAATGTACAGTACCGAAATATATCTATATGATGAGCAACACCTATAAACAAACATCTACAGCAAATGTTAAGAGCTTAGAAGTCTGGTATCCCCCTTGCGATAGATAAATTGTGAACGGGTTTGGAATTGAAGGCCGCTAAATACGACTTCTTGTTTTTTTTAAAAGAGATAAAAACAATTATTAGTGAGTGAAACATGATGATGAGAATGATTAAGGAAATGCAGAAAAGAGTGTGAGAAAGAAATGAAGAGAGCAACGTAAGATGGTCATAAAAAGGTAGCCGCCCCATGGTTAAGCTTGAACAGTAGCATTGGCACCTTTGACAAATTCAACACCCTTAGCAATGTTACCCTTCAACTGTTCCAAAGCAGTGGCCAAAAGATCTTCTTCCTCCTCGTTGATTCTGTTCAAGATATCATATTCAATAGATTCGATACCTCTTGGGCCCAACTTGACAGGAAGGGAGATGAATTCAACTTCTGTGAGGCCCTTAGCGGCAATGTATTGTCTAACTTCTTCGGAACCGTCAACAGACTTGTCCAATTGAACAAAGGCGGACTCGATAATGTTGGATTCGCCAGCGATGGCCTTCATTAAGTTCTCAGCCAATCTGAAACCAGAGTAAGCCATGGATAAAGTGGCTGAACCTTGACCCTTCTTAGCTGTGACGATTTCATCACCACCGAATTGAACTCTGTGGATTAGGGAATCACGTTGTTCCATAGATAAGGATTCGTAGAAGGAAACCAATTGGGAGTTGGCATTGTGTGAAAAGATTGGGACGATTGTTTCACCAGAGTGACCACCGATAACAGTGACGTTCAAATCTTTGCTTTGTAATTGGCCAGCGGATAATTCGGAGATGAAAGAGTTGGCTCTAACCAAATCTAAAGTGGTGACACCGTATAATCTTCTTGGATCATAGACACCGAACTTCTTGAAAACTTCGGCAAAGATAGCAACAGTAGAATTGACTGGGTTGGAAATAACCAAAATATGAGCCTGTGGACAAAACTTGGCACAGTTTTCGGCAATGTTGGAAATGATACCACCATTGATAGCAAACAAGTCGTCACGGGACATACCTGGCTTACGAGGAATACCGGCCGGGATGATAACCATATCAGCATCCTTTAAGGCGCCTTCAAAGCCATCGTCAGCAAGACAGCCAGTGACTTTAGCATTGGTATCAATATGGTTTAAATCAGCAGCAATACCTGGAGTGTTGACTAAATCGTACATGGTTAGTTCATCCACTAATGGAGAGAGCTTAAGAAGAAGGGATAATGGTTGACCAATACCACCAGCGGCACCAATGACAGCAACTTTCATTTTGAGTATTATATGTGAATTTGTTTAAAGAGAGAGAGAGAGATTATTAGAATGAATGAATGTATAGGAATGATATCCTTTTGTGTTCTATCGTTTTTCTAGGTTATTAAATTCTAAATTAAAGTTGTTCAAGATCCAGGTGAAGAGAAAACGGAGGATATCTTGATTACTTTATATACCTGATCATCGCCCCCTCCTATATACAACCCGTATCATGTTTTCCAAGCAAATTATTGCAGCTTAAAAGATAAACAGCTATATGTCTGTGTTAACAGTGGGTCATGCTGCCTGGTTGTCATGCAAAGCCATCGCCCCTAACACCCCACCCGCATAGCACTCTACAAAATCCCTCTTTTTGAACAATCATTATCTGTAGACTGTAACCCGACTGCAGAATCCCGCGATAATTCCCTGATTTGGGACATATAAGCTTACATAACAGCGCTATCGCTGTTATGTAAGCAAACTAAAAACTTTTGACACATAGTGAAATTGATTACATAACAGCGAAATCGCTGTTACATAAGCAAGAATCTATGACTTTTTATTGAATTAATCCCGCACTGCATAATATTTGACGCAAGAATCTGTGACGTAGAACCTCTTTTTTGGTTTTTTTCCAGATCATAATTTAGAAATGTTGGCCGTGATTATCAAAACCCAGAATATACTAACTGTTCTTTAACAGTAGATAAAAGCCATGGGTATATCAGCTCTGGAATCTACGATTACATCTTATGATTCGACCCAAAGAATTTCTTCTTGAGAATTGAATTAATGAATATCCAAGAGAAGGAGTTGACGTGTGGGAAAAAAAAACTTTCTATTTGATCAGTGGCATCTAATGTGTGTATAGAATCTGCATGTCCATGCGTTTTAAAATGCAGTGCCGATCTACGAACCCCCCGCCAAAAAAAACTTTGTCCTAGAATTTAAAAGAGCATCAACTAATTATAATAATCTTTAATAAATATAAACAAGAAACACACATGGGGAACGATGCAGTTGGTGAAATAAATATTTAGCGCCTATGGAATCAGTTTTCTGTGGAGCAAATAAATATTCAATTTAATTAGCAACTATGATCCTTTGAAGTGGGGAGTTATAGATCATACGTTCAAGACCTTTAATTATAGTACAACTCCATGTTTCCAGATGGACTTGGACCTTAGACCCGTGGGACATTTTTTTGAAATTTTTATCATGGTATTTTCAGCCGACAAACACCGAGGTGAACTATATAACGTCTGCTAATGTTCGAATATCAGTAGATCATATTGTAGAATATTCTTAAACGAAATACAGCTTAACCTTGTGTGTTTTTTATTGAAAATTGACGTCTTTGTGACCGGAAATGGTCATATAATAATATGGGGTAATCTAAATATTATTAAGCTAATTGGAGTTCTTTGATCAAAATTCTAACTAGGACATATTTATAGCTTCCTCTTAGCTATGATATTTCTATCAACAACTAGATATCACATGTTTTGATTACAGAATTAAATTGGTGTGTATCTATCACATGATCACACATGACCCTAACTTCTTAGCTACGTTGTTACTAGTTGCTCGTTTAACGATTACATTGCCGCATGGTATATTAAGACGTGTTACCATTTAAATAGAAAGGATCCCATCAAAAGAAACACAAAGCATCGTTCAAACAAAAAGAATATCATGAGCTGCTAGTACTCCTGCTCAGCACGATTAAAGAAGGTATATAGGAGTCTAACTTCGTATAAGCATTACAGTAATTTTTGTGAAAGTATTACAGTTGTTCATTAATATGGTTGACAGTTGATACTATAAAAGAGACTTTAAATGCTGGCAATCTAACCCAATCTCTCCTGAGCTTCTTTTATCATCAACTCCAACTTATCAAACCTCATCATGGACTCAGCAAACATGGTCTTGATGTCAGGATGTATAGAGTTTCTGTTTGTGATATTTCTTTTATTCTTCTTCTCTGAGTCCGTGGACATGTGAAGATTATGTGTGGAGATGGTTGTGTCGCTTGAGTTGAAAGGATGTGTAGTCATCGTACTAGATTCTGTAGAAGAGGAGTCTGAGGATGATACAGTATGGTGTGATTCGGGGTTTGAGGGAAGTGAAACGTTGCTGAAGTTGTTGTTATTGATAGTATTATTGACAGTCTTTGTAGTGCTGTTGTTGCTTATTAGAGAGGATTGTGATAAAGGTTGAGACCAGTCGACTAACGATGGTCTTTCTAAAATAGAGTTTGATTCTTCTTCATTTTCTTCTTCCGATTCTGGAGCTATAGGTAATTTTGACAAATTAGCGATCAAATCATCGCCTTCGATTGAATCCTCAAACACTGGTTCTTCATTATGGAACTTCCTCCCTGGACCTTCCTCAAAGACAGCATGCAGTGAATCTTCGTTTTGTTGGATGACAGTGCTATCATTGGCTTCATCTTCAATATCACCAGTCTTCTCGTCGTGATCGTGAGCTAAGTCCTTCTTAGCGACACTCAGTTCCTCCTTGATTAGCTCCTCCAATAGGCGGACAGACCGATTCCTCTCGCCTTCTTTAGGTTCCTTCCTAGTTGACACCACTTCTTCTTCTTCTTCTTCTTGATCTTCGTCATCTTTCTTGTATAAACCTGGCTCTGAAAGCTGTAGCAATCGCTGATCATCGCCAAATCTCTGCTGTTGTTCAGAAGGAGGCGTGTATTCAGAAGCTGTGGATGGCGAGTATGTCCCTATTGATCCCACGCCAGAGCTATTGTCATGATGAAGGACAAACGAACTGCCTGTTGGTGGTGGAGCAAAGAACAGCAAATTTTCCTGTGCGTGGTTCTCATCGTCAATATCTTTGGTGATTTGTGTGGCGTTGTTGTTGTTATTAGTATTACTATTATTGGTCGTGAAGTATGGGTGTTGGATTGGTTCAGGCGTGGATTGGTCCAGACCCTCGGGCATAGAGATACTGCCAGTGGGTGGCTTGCGGCGTTGGTTGGATTTGTTGAGTGTCAAGGGGGCAACGACAAAGGAGTCTGAAGCGATGTCGCTGTTGGTTTCTATCAGGCTCTGTTCAATGGCTGTTCTTCTGATATCGCCGATTTCTTCCTCTTCTTCGTTGGTGTTGAAACCACCCAACAAGCGTCTTTCAAACTCCTCATCTGAATCATCGAACTGGTCTGAATCAGACACTGACCAATCGGAGACCTGCTCACAGTCATAGCTCAACACCTCGTTGTCAAACATCACCCTGATTGGTCGCTCACTGATGTCCTGAACCTGAGAGTCCATCTCGAGTTCTTCCTCATTGTGGTCCCAAGAAGAGAACTGTTTCTTGCTAGCAGCCTTCTCCAGCTCCTCGTTTTTCCAACAGTTCAATCTGGCCAGCCTCTCGCTGTAATCTTCAAGACAATCCACAGGCACAAACCCAATTTTTCCCACTATAGCTTCTTCTGCTGCTGTTGACGGCTGGTTATTTCCACAGTTCCTCACAAGCCACCAGTACGAATCCTGGTCATTCAACAGCTCCAATTCATCGTCTTGTCTGATCGTGCAATGTGACGGATCTGTGGCAGTGAAGGGATACAGAGCGTAATGTTTGCCTGGTGTAAGATACGTTGGTGGTGGTGGGATCAAGGACTCGTCTTCTTCGTTTTCGTCTTCTTGTGTTTGGATTCGCAGTTGGTTGGTGGTGTTCTTGCTTGGTTGGAGCGGATCATTTCCCACAGCAGTAGTATCTTGTCCTGTTGTTGCTGGCGTAACAATCACTGATGAGGACTGACTGCTTGTGCTTGTAGGTGACACGATCCGAATGTTGGCCCGTGGTTCTAATAACTGTTCATTGTCTGGGTTGGAATCTGATAGCAGATCTGTCGAAGATAGCTTGTCTATTAGGAGTTGTAGCTTGGCTTCTGACTTTGCTTGAAGAGACATTTGATCTGTCTGTCTCCTCTGATACTTTCGAATTTGAAACGATGATTAATATAGGTCTTTGTGTTTGTTTGTTTGTTTGTTTTGACAAACGATAGATCTGTTGGTTCTAACTTTTGCTTCTCCAACTGAATCTCTTTTCAGAAAACAAAATGTTTGAATCAACAGCGTTTATTTATTCTTGATCTCTCCTTCTCTCTCTATATTCTTCTTCTTCTTCTCCTGGTTCAGTTTCTAATTTCTCTTCCTCCAAAGGGGCCGCTTTGCCGCTAGGCCTGCCTAGCAGATCTTGGAACTTTAAGATCTAGGCTGAGCTTACCACCTGCATATCCCACCAGGGATCCCAGTTCCACACACATATTTGGTAAGAACACCTTCTAAATACTACGACTACTCACTGGCCAACAGTGACCTGTCTGTCTACACGGTCTAAAATAGAATTCCAACACAAAACAAAAAAAAAAGGTAAAAAATCTTTGTTTTACTCAAAATAGTACCTAGTTCTTCAATTATAAACTTAAATATATAAATTAATTACATTCTTCTTCACATTCCAGGATTCAATTGAAGTTCTTCACATACTAATATTATCAACTTAGTACAACTCGAAACATTATACTGGATTATCTAGCTCATATGTTTCATTCATGGTAGACTCTTTTTTTTTTTTATTATAATTTATATGGTTATCATTTTTGAAGTGTTTCCTGATCTTGGATATATTTCCTTTTCTTTATGGACCTGCCCTTTTCATCGACGCACGTGTACCCTGTGTTTTTTTTTAAAAAATAAAATCAAAAAATCTGGATCCCTTCTCCATGTTTTTTAAATTGACCTTTATTTTTTTTTTTTTTTTTCTCAAAATGTTTCCAGATTTGGACCTGATTGAGATTTTTCAGCAGGTAAAGGGGAAAAGGTCAATTTAGATAGATGTACGTGAATATTTATAATTAAGTGACACAAAAGCTAATTATAATTGAATTAAATTTTGTAAGTGAATAGTACTAGGTTCATATGGAGCTGGTTTTGTATAATTGTTTATGTATATATATTAACTTAAACTTTATATATAAAAAGGTACTATTAAAAAAAAGCTAGACCTTTGACCAATTCATACATGAATAAGTTTGCGTATACTATATATTTAACAGTTTGTAATTTTTTCGATCGATCTCCAACATATATTCATTTAAATCAAATACATATAATTAGATTGAAACTCATGTTGTTCTCTGTTTCAGTCACATACAACAAACTTATAATTTAAAAAATATATTTAGATCATTATATAATTTAACTAGTATAACGACGACGTCGTCGTCGTCTATAATAAATACGTTACATATAATAGATCGGAATGCTACCAAACTCTTTAACAAAATTTAATATATATATATGTATATTAAATAAAATTACTAAATTATAAATTAAAAA
>JAKUBK010000157.1:0-70971 GCA_030566875.1 Waltiozyma chaumierensis | reverse complement strand
AAACAGAATCCTTGGTGCATCTACATACCAAAGTTCAACAACTACAACGTATACTTTCCAAAAACAATTCCACTAAGGCAAGGATCTGTCATAATTTTGATGATCTTATAAAATCGGTTAAGCCATCCAATGATAAATCAGATATTCAAGAAATTATCAAACATATCAACGATTTCATAGAAGTTCAATTTACTGAACAAGCTACAGTCAATGGGACACATACGAATGGTAATTCTGGACATCCTGAATTAACAGAGCTAGAAGAACTTAGACTACAGAATTTGAAATTGAGAAGCATGTATCAACAGAAGCAAGAATATTACAATGAGGCAATCAAAGTTAACTTGGATTATGAAGAAACAATAAACTTACTCTTGGAGAAGTTCAAATCGATAAAACATCAAGAAAATACGAAGAAGGTCAATGATACAAGAATGAAAGCTCTAAAATTGAAACAGCTTGAGAAAGATGAATCCGAACTCTTCACTGCCTACCTTTTAGTGGATCAAGTGAATAATAAATTGATCCGTGTAATCTCTGATCTAATGAATATCATCAATGAGGATGTGGACAAGGATAAATATTTGATAGACGCTTATCAGTTGATCCATCAGTTACAATTCTTGAAAGCCCAAATAAATAAAAGGCCTGAACAGATGTACTACATTGAAGACTTCGACAAGCTTGCTTTAGATCAGATCAAAAGCTAAGCCTGAAAACTACTATTTTGTCAAGGAATTGAAAAAAAAAAAGTTAATACATATAACATTCCTTTCTATATACAAGATAGTGATAAGACCACGATATAATCCCAAATGCTCAATCTAAATCCAGGTGGTAACATCCTTTGCTTTTCTTTCGAGTAATCTCTTGTACTTGTTACCCTTAACCTTAAGAATCTTATCATCGGCTTGGTCGACAGCATCTTGGATCTTAGCCTTTCTTTCAGCTCTGTTCTTTTCGTATCTGTGACCCTTTGGTCTTAATTGGCCTCTCATGAACTCATTAGCTTCGTATTTCTCTTCGTAGAACTTCTTACCATTCTGTAGAGATGGTAAACAGTCTTGAACACCATGTTGATAGGCCAATTTCCAGAGAACACTTTGTCTTCTCAAGGAGTATTTTGGGTTGTGGTATTTTTCCGTGACTGGATGTTTGTTTGGTAAGAATGGGTTGGCATCAGCAGCAGTGGTTAATGTTGGCTTGTCGGAGTATTCATGGAATTGTCTTGGTGGGTAACGTTGGAAGAAATTTTGAAGAACAGTTGGTAATTTTTCAAAATACTGGGCGTTCTCTAAAGCTGGCTTAGCGATAGTTTGGAAAAGTCCAAGAGTTGGTCTCATTATTGGTGAAGATCTGATTGAGATGAGGAGCTTCTAAACCAATTAGATACCAGAGTAACCTTTTTAATTTCACCTTTAACCTTCTTTCGCTTCCTATTGATTTTCAACTGTTGGCCTGGCGACGAATTGAACATCCAAAAATCTTTTCGGTAAGGGCCACGTTCGCTCGAACACGATCTATGAATTATCTGGCTAAAACTCAAGACGTTGCGTGCGGGTCAGAGAAATTTTGAGGCCCTATAAAGTGCATCCGTTTCTGGACATTGTTTAGTGAATTATGACTCGTCCAGGTATGACTGAGCGAAAACATTGTTGATTTTGGAAATCTTTGATACAAAAATGGACCAAAACTCCCACTTTCCTCGCTGATACCTGTAAGAACCAAGTCTAAGCCCAGTTTCAGAGGTTATTATCCTTAGCTTTGCTAACTTCACCATTTATACGTCAAACTCAAAATGTTACGTGCCGCTGTCTCCAGAGTTTTAACCAATTCCACTAGATCTACTGCTACCAGATCTCTCTCGACATCCAGATCCTTGCTGCAAGTCTCCACAGCTTCCAAGCTCATCAACGAAATCAAAGACTACACAGTCACCACCTATTCTAGACCTGAGATCGTCTTTGAGAAGGGGCAAGGGGCCAATCTATGGGACGTTGAAGGTAAGAAATACATTGACTTCTCTGCTGGTATCGCTGTCACTGCCCTTGGCCATGCAAATGCTGAAGTCGCTGCTATTGCTGCTGATCAAGCAAACACCTTGGTTCATTCGTCCAACTTGTTCCACAACTTGTGGACCGGTGAATTGTCCAAGAACTTGGTTCAAAAGACCATCGAATCTGGTGGTATGTACAATGCTTCCAGAGTTTTCCTAGCTAACTCAGGTACTGAAGCCAACGAAGCTGCCTTTAAGTTTGCCAGAAAGCATGGTAAGAAGATCTCTCCAACCAAGACCGAATTCATCACCTTCGAAACCTCCTTCCACGGTAGATCCATGGGTGCCTTATCCTTGACTCCAAATCCAAAGTACCAAGAACCATTTGCTCCATTGATTCCAGGCGTTAAGGTTGCTAAGCCAAATGACATCGAATCTGTCAAGGCTTTGATCAACGAAAACACTGCTGGTGTTATCATCGAACCAATCCAAGGTGAAGGTGGTGTCAGACCAATCGACACTGAGTTCTTGGTCGAATTGAAGAAGTTAACCAAGCAATTCAACGCTGTCTTAGTCTACGATGAAATTCAATGTGGTTTAGGTAGATCTGGTAAACTCTGGGCCCATGGCTACTTACCAAAGGAAGCCCATCCAGATATCTTAACTATGGCCAAGGCCTTAGGTAACGGTTTCCCAATCGGTGCCACTATGATCACCGAAGAAGTCGAACAAACCTTAAAGGTTGGTGACCATGGTACCACTTACGGTGGTAACCCATTAGTTTCCAGAATTGGTAACTACGTCTTATCCCAAGTGTCTCAGCCTGAGTTCTTGGAAAAGGTCAACGCTAAGTCTGAGCTCTTCAAGGCCGAATTAAACGCTTTGAAGGAACAATACCCAGAGGACATCAAGGAAGTCAGAGGTAAGGGGTTGATCTTAGGTGTTGAATTCGCCAAGGACCCATCCCCAATTGTCCAAAAGGCCATTGAAAAGGGGTTGATTGTCATCACTGCTGGTGGTAATGTTGTCAGATTTGTTCCTTCTTTGAACATTGAAGACGAAGTCATCTCTGAAGGTTTATCCATATTCAAGGAGTCTGTTAAGGAGGTCTTGGCTTAATCAGAGAGGTTTTATTTGCGGGGGGGTTCAGTTCATTTTATATATTATGTTTCAATTTTTCATACAGTACTAATCAATAATATTACAATTACAATAGATGTTCATTAATTAGCATTACAACACGCGGGACTCCAGTCAGCTCTGTACTATGTATGTTTGTCCAGTTAACAACATCACAAAGTTAACTCCCAACCCGAAGTTCCGATTCAATTCATTCAACTCATTCAAAATGACCTTCTTTGGATCAATGGCAGACTTGCGGTCCTTCACGTGAGTTATCATAACGTTCAAGCCCTTCAAAGCTGACCTGGTGTATTTGTCACTGCCATTTGTGTAGTCTTGGTCATTCTGATCATCTTCTAGCATGATATCATTGAAGTTCAACAACTCTGAAAACAATGCGTTTGGTGTGAGATGACCAAATAACGGTTCATCGGGAAGAACATTTGGAGTCGAGCATTCAATAATGATTGTATTCAACTTGCCAGTTCTTACCAATGGTTTTATGAATCTCCAGATTTCCATATTGTGCTGTTCCTTGGAGTCTTCGTCACTCTCAACGTCACCAAAGATCAATATATGCTGGTTTGTCTCAATATCTTCGATTAGAAAGGAAGTGCTGTGATACGTCTCCAAAGTGGTTTTCTTGCCATGGTTTGTAAGAAACGGAATTGTTCTATAGCTCGAGTTAATCTGTTGGTAACTCTTAACTGATTCTTGTAATTCAAGTAATTGGAGAAATGCTGGGGTTTTTATACATGTTAGATCGGGCCAGAGCACGTCGTTGAATATGTGATTTTGAAGCCCCTGAATTGTAGGCGGTAGACCATATACTGACTTAGGAGATGTAGAGCCATACGCTGCTGAGTTGATAGCCAAAGCTGAAATATGATCCAAGTGGGCATGTGTAATTAGATAGGTGTTGACCAATTCTTGTAAGGCAAAAGTAAGTTCCATTGGTGACATGTCAAGACATTTCAAGCCTAACCCAGTTCTCGCTGTGATTCCACTATCCCTCGTAGTGAACTCTTCCAAGGTTAGTGTATCTTTATAATTCCTCAAGGATCGCTGAGTTAGGGAGATTGGGTTGTCGTAAATCTCATCGTTCAAAATCTCACATAATTTCCCCATAAATGAACCAGCATCTACGACGACAAGACAATCTCCAATCTGTCTGTCAATGATCTCTTTGTAAGTGATATTCGAAGGCTTCATGAGAATCGAACATGTTGAACCTTCCAAGGGTCCACCTGACGATCCAAGGACTGTTATTTCAAATGTTCTTGACATATTTTTTTTTTTTTTTGATATAACCTTGTGGTGTTTTGTGGAGGCTTGCTATTCTGAAAAGTGCCAGAGCAAAGTAAAAGAATCTGATGAACCTAGGCCAGCTATATGATATCGACGAGTATTGATTAGAGGGGTCACTAGAATTTAGTGCTAGGTTAGATGAAGAGTAAAACTAGCTGGGCGGCAACAGACCTAACTAATTTTGTTAAAATAGTGGATAAGGAATATGGAAACAAAACACTGCTGATTCAGTAAGGAAAGAAGATATCTGTTGTACAGTACAAACCCCACTTGTCAGATTATAGGTGATTCTGTTAAGCATGGTTTGTGGTTTGTTCATGAATTTAATTGAGAAGAGATCAGTGGGCCCCGCTGTTTCCCAACTTAATATATCAAAAATATCAGCACCACGTTGGGCCAGTGGGCCAGTAGTAGCCTAGCTAGAGCCTAAAAGCCCCTAGCCACTGGACAGGTTCCCGAATCCCCAGGTAAATCTTGCCCAAGTCTCAAATCACCTCTGCCTAGCTTTCTCCCTCCGAACTTTGAAGTCAAGATTTCCAGGCTAGAGACTGACGTTTTTTTAAAAGAGACCCAATTAACTGCCTAGTCTTTCCTTTTTAGATCACATAGAATGTTCTTCTAAGGAGTGACTGCTATCCCAAAGAGGAAAGAAGATTCTAGTATAGAAATTCTGGAACAAGAAAAGTACAAGAGTTTTTAGAGATTATTGACACAGACAGGGAGATTAAATTACGTCACTTTGTTTCAGCTCCATATGTAAAGTAGTTACAACTCCGTCTTCAAATTCAATTGGAAATCATTATACTCTTAACATTAGAATTACGATAGAACTAGAGGAAGGATGTCAAGCTAGATCAGTTTTAAATTTTCATATGATCTCAGGAGAAAAGAATTAGAATCGGGTTCTTATTGTTACAGGAACAATGCCTACCACACAACGCAATACCAATTATTAATTCCAAAACATTCTAATTTTTAATATAAACCATGTATACGTACTGCTAGATTATCAACCAGCTATATATATATAAATTAGTATATAAATATATATTATTTAAGAAACATATTTGAAAACAATATATATATATATTATATATGATATTTTTAATATATATATATATAATTAATAGCTTAAAATTATTTTATATTAATTATTCAATTAATTAAGCTGATATATATAAATATATATATATATATATAATTAAACACATAATATAATTAATATTAATTTGAAACACGTCCTTAGTTGATGCGTTATATATATAACCAATTTTAAAAAGACATACAGAATCCCTGTATATTAATCATGGTTATATTGTACTTTAGTGCCAATAATCATCAGGCTTTCTCAATCTTATGGTTGCGACTTCATTTTCAACAACAGTGAATCGAAAATAAAGTATATATAATTAATATAAGAAGTTCCTGCAGTCCTTTCCATAAAATTGCCTAGTTGTTCGATTTTTTTTTTCAATAAACGTTTCAATTATAATATATAAAACTAATATAACACATATACCTAATTTAGCTGATAACTTCAATAAAGACAAACAAACCTCCAATCTAATAACATTTCCAAAATTTTCATCATTTCAAACTTCTTAAGTTGAGATTTTCAAATTTCAGTCGTTGCCAACCTTAACATTCGATTTTTTTGATTCGATTTCTTTTTCAATATAAACGTTTCAATTAAAATATATATAAAAAACTAATAACACATAAATCTACTTTAACTGATAACTTCTATAAAGACCACCAAACTTCCAATTCCACGTTTCCAATTATTTCAACATTTCAAACTTCTTAGCTTGAGATTTTCAAATTTAAGTTGTTGCCAACCTTAACATTCATATAAGAGCAATCAATGGATTTCAATTATCTATTGAATGTTCACCTACAATCTCAAAGAAGTAAGAAACCTTCCATATTCTTCTATGCCGTTAAATATCAATCTGATTTCAAAATTATCAGCTGTTCTTCTTTTTTTTATCAACAATATAATTTCATTCATTCAAATAATAATTAAAAGATCACCTCTTCTTCAATCAACCATGAGAATCTTATCATAAGCAGTAAATCATCTATCTTCAAGTCTTAAACTTCAACCACTTTCGATTCAGTTTCCTTCTCGTCAAAAACATAGTTTAGTAACAACTGGGTCATATCTTTATGTTGATATTTCATGAACAATTGCTTCTGATTGTTTAGTGTTGGACAATTATGAAACCACTAACACCCCTGTAAGAACAAGACCATTAGAACCCTCATTAATTCATATTGATTCCACCTATTCGAGAACAGTTTTAGGATTTCTACCCATTTTGAGTGTACTCAGAGGCCAAAGGCTAGTATGACTTGTTTTAAGCAAGAAATGGCAACCTGGCCGAGTGGTCTAAGGCGTCAGGTTAAGGTCCTGATCACTTCGGAGGCGCGAGTTCGAACCTCGCGGTTGTCATTAATTTTTTTCGTTGGCACATGTTTTTTTTGGTAAACTTTTGTCGTGGACCTAACAGCTCATCTTAAGATTTCATATGGATCGAATTAAATTTTTTGACACAAGAAAAGGATGCGAAAAGAACATTAATCTCTTCATTGATTTCTGTTCCAACGTTGTCAAAAGTCCATACTAATCTAATAAAGGGCCACAATTAAAAAGCATCAACATCAATAAAATGACAGTTCCACAACAGTCTGACCTTCACTCACAGCCCTCTAATTTATCTTCAATGGATTCAATTTTCCCATTGTTTGATATCAAGTTAACATCTTATGGTGGGCGTGCTTGTTTCTCCTCTCAGGAAATCGCCAAAGGGACAGAAGTTCTGTTTACCAGTGAGCCTATTGGATCTGTGGTATTGTACGAATTCAGGAAAGAGGTCTGTTCAAGTTGTTTGAGATATGTTTATGGTGAGGTTTGTAAAGTGAAATGTGACGAGCCAAAAGAGGAGCAGGCAGAAGAAACAAAGGAAAATCAGAAATCAGTTGATGGTTCGACCGAAACGAATTCTAAGAAGGTGAAAAAGAATAAGGGCAGCAAGAAGAAATTTCAAGGAGCAGGGCTATGGTTTTGTTCTGAATCTTGTAAGGACCACTATCAAACTAAGCCAAACTCACCTCAATTGATCCAAACATTTGAATGCATCCTATCACACTATCAATCAAAGCTTAAGACACCCGAAGAAGAAGATGAAGATGCTGATTTTAAGCCTACTATTACTAAAGATTACATCAATGATTTCTGGTCCGCTGTCAACCAATGGGATCAAAAGGCACTCAAAACCAAGCCTACGAAACTTATCGCACAACTTCCCCGTATAAACGAGGATGAGTATACGACTGTTAGATTTGTTACTTTAGCATTGCATAATCTTTACTATGAGGCTGCCGAGTCAAGTTCGGTGAAGTATTACCACACCTTACAGTCAAATGAAGAAGATAAGATCCGCGCGTTCCCAACTCTATTATTGTCTCAGGTGAACGTTTACAAGTTCTTGAGAATTACCTTGCCTGGATACTTACAACCGTTACTAAGTACAGATGGATTCCGTTTGTTATGTGGTAGAGAATATGGGAATTCGTTTGGGATTTGGCAACAATTATCATCTAATTCTGAAGCTGGTAGTATTGAGACTGAGAATAAGGAATTCCTTGGGTATTCATTATATCCAGAAGCCTCGTACTTCAACCATTCATGTGGTCCTAATTTAAGAAAAGTCAGAGTTAATGACCGTATGAGATTCGAAACTATCAAGGATGTTAAGAAGGGTGAACAGTTGTGTATTGATTATTTCCACATTTTGGATGAACCAAGGGTTGAAAGACAGAAGGTTTTGAAGAAGAATTGGTTCTTTGATTGTGGGTGTGATAGATGTGAAGATGAAAAAAATGTGTAAAGTGTTTTTTTTTCTTTTTTTTTTGTTGGAGTTGGGTTGAGTTGATTATAACAAAATCATAGGTTGCAGTATAGAGGTAGCAAAATTCTTATTTCCATGTACTCTTTTGTTCGTATACATGTGCACTGCACGCAGTTAACTTCTAAGTGAAACTAATAGTATGACGACTGGAGTGTCAATGGCCAAGCTTTGTGATTTGGGTGGTTATATATCTATCTATCTGAGATATTCTTTGGGACTGGAGTTATGGTGAAAAAGCATGTTTAATAAAGTAGTATACAAAGAAGATTGTTCCAACTAGGAAGATAACCGATAACTTAAATACTTTAGTCTTCTTTAGTAATTAATAGTGACGTCTTGCTTCTGCTGTTGTGCTTCTGTAGGCCAACCTGTAGTGTACGGTATGACTGGTGATGTATTACTGAAACTAAACCAATCAGAGCTCTGTATCACTGATAGCCAATTTGGACTAACTCTAAGGAGTGCCGTTCAGATCGACAACGAGAATAGGATCCCAGTATCCCGTATCAACCTGTTATTAGGGTTGAAAGGTTAGGACCTAAAACACTATCTATCTATACTTTTATTCTATTGAGTAGGGCTGCATTCTGCAGACGCATGCGGAACTGGTATACAGTATGTACATGCACACAGTAACAATGCATGCGTAGATATACATATGAATATAGATCACTCAAAATAATCAATCATAGCAAGGACTATTAACTACATTGGTCACATAAAAGATTAACTGGGAGAGTGTCTGGTTTATCCTATACAAGACAATGTAAATATGTACGCAGTTGGATTGATTGACTGATTTTCAGTTAAACTAGCCAAAACAGAAACACCAAAAATACATATCATTCTATTGGTCAATTTTCTGTTTCTTAGTATCCGGCAGGTCAGTACCATCATTTTCATTGGCTGTTTCCTGATCAGAGACTTCATCCATTGATCTCAAATCTCTCTTAACATTTCCAATAGTTGAGCCAGCAATACACGCAGTGAGAGATGGTTGAGAGTTCTGAAGAGCGAGATCCGTGTCCAACGATTGGGAAGGAACTGGTGAGTTGATGTAATCTAATAGGTCGTCTTCATCATCATCATCCTCGTCATCTTTTTCCTTTCCTGCTTGTTGGATGGAAACAACTGTTGGTTTTGATGGGGTTTGTGGTTGTTGATCTAGAGAAGATACAAGGGATTGCTCTTGACCCAAGCCTCCTCCTGGCTGAGTCTCTGTATTTGAGACGACGTTGAGATCTCCCAACTCGATATCCACAATAGTTTGCTCTTGCATAGAGTTATCTTTATCTTCCTCGATTTCTTCAAGAAGTTCGTCCTCATCACTATCTTCCAGTTGATTGATACCTGAATTTTCATCGGAAATTTCCAACAGATCGTCATCGTCACTTTCTTGGCTATGATATTCTGACGCACTGATTCCTCGTAGTTTGGCCAAGGCAGGAATATCAACGACAGAACTTTCACGTCTTTGACCTAACCTTCTTAACTTTTCCAACTCGCCAATGAAGCCTGTTTGAGAAGTCAATTCCAAGCATAGGCAAACAGGTGTCAGATTAGTTTCGGTTCCTTGCGTTTGAATATATTCACGCAAGCCAATAAAGGCATCAACAACTTCACGAAGGACAACTTTATACGCAGCCATATCCGATTCTGTTAAAGTCAAATCGAATTCTTTGAAATGGATCACCAACTCTTCATCCTCAGGAAACGCGTTACCATAGTCATTGAATGTCTCACGAATGAATTGGAATAATTCATACAAGGTAAGAGCATAGATATCACGTGCCGAGTCTTGTCTCTCCCTTTGGTCGTGTTTTTCTTCGTCTTCGAATAATGTTAAAGCATGTTCGTATTCTGTTGGTAAGGTTGCGAGTAAAGCGTCAGGAATCGGGGTAAGTAGATATGGGAAGTTGTTGGTCTTGAGAATGATTGGGATGCGTGAACGTTGATTATGACGATGATCATCATCATCGCCCTCGATTAAGATAGGATTGGATTCAGAGTTGATCACTTCTTGTTCTTCTTCCTGCATGATTTCTTCATCATCTTCGTCACTGTCCAGTAAATCAATCTCTTCATAATCAACAATTGCCGGTTGTTGGAGAGTTGGATCTTGCTGTTCTTCAGGTGGGTTGTCTAATGAAGATGGATCGGTTTCAGCGGATCCATTGCCCTGTTGAATCTCTGAAGGAGCTTCGGTTGAGGAGAGAGGGGCTTCAGTATTTTCTATGACCTCAGGGTATTCGTCGTCATCGTAATCCAAGAGATCTGGTTCATTTTCATGTTCACCACCTTTCTTCTCTTCTTCGGTTTGTCCATTTTGAAAGGACATATTGTTATCATGGGGGGTATCATCTTCCTCGTTTGGTTTAGTGAAAGAAATCACTTGGTCCTGTAAGGTCTCCTTTGATTCTGGCGTGTCCATAACCGGAGCCAACAATGATTGTTGATCAGATCCATTTGCCAATTCATCTATGCTATTAGGAGTTGATAGGATATCCGAGTTGAGAATAGCGATAGTCACTGGTGATTTGCCTTCAATTGGTTCACTCATAATTTGTTTCAATTACTTGTTCAACACGTTAAAAGCTAGTTAGTACAAAAAGGGAAAAACACACACACACACACACACACAGGAAACTGAACTTACAGTCAAGGTATTACCAAAAATATGGTGCGAAGATAGTAGTCACTAGCAGTAATTCAGTCTAGTTTAAAGAGTATACTGGTAAAAGTAATATTATATATCACGAGTTGGATTCATTGGACATTAATTCGCGCCAACTAATTAGGAAATCCTAATATAATGATCACCATGACAACAAGGAAAGAAACTTAGACCTTCTTATGTAAGCCTAGTCTGTCTTTTTGCTACGTGCAAATCAGAACACAAGCGGCCAGCTTTCGTCGAGGTTTTGTTGAAATGGAAACGTCAACATTTTAATATGATTTGAGCCTTGCAAATAAACAGTACAGGTAGATTGAAACCCTTGAAACAGCACAATTGCACCAGCCAGATAAGTTATACACGAGTTGAACTTCTTGCCGCGTATCTAATCTTCTGTTCTCCAGCACTCAATTCTTCCCACTTCCTCCAAACAAACCTGAACAATGGCCGTCTTAGCAGCTTCCATCATTACCCGTAGTGGTAAGGCCATTCTCTCCCGTCAATTCAGAGACCTCACTAAGAACAGGGTGACCGAACTATTGGCCAACTTCCCGGCTTTGCTATCCGAAAACACCACTGAGCACACCACCGTTGAAGATGACCAGGTCAGATACGTCTACCTGCCATTGGACGACTTGTACTTGGTCTTGATCACCAACCGCCAATCCAACATTCTCCAGGACATCGACACCTTGAACCTGTTCTCAGAGACCGTCACCTCCATGTTGAGATCCATCAACGAACACGAGATCTTTGACCGTGCCTTTGAGATCCTCAGCGCCTTTGATGAGATTGTCACCTTAGGCTACAAGGAGAACTTGTCCCTGTTGCAGATCAGAACATTCCTAGAAATGGACTCCCACGAGGAAAAGATCCAGGAGATCATCGAGCGCAACAAGGAACTAGAAGCCAACGAAGAAAGAAAACGTCGTGCCAAGGAAATCCAAAGAAAGGAATTGGAACGTCGTGCCACTCAAGGCTTAGGTGGCGCCGCTGGTTTCCAACAACAACAGCAACAACAAGCTGGCGCCTACGATTCCTACAACAGACAAGACTACTACCAACAGGACCAACAACAACAAGCATATAACCCTACTCCTGTCGAGCCACACACCAGTTATAACACCAGACCTTCTGCTCCAAAGGGTAAAGGGTTACAGTTGGGCAAGTCTACCAAGAAGCAATCCTCCTTCTCTGCTGGTGCCAGTGCCGCTGAGCCTTTGATTGCGCCACAACCAGAACAATACAACCAGCCACCACCACCACAGCAACAGCAACAGTACCAACAGCACCAGCACCAGCAGCACCAGCAGCAGCAGCACGCACCACAACAAATACACCAGGACAAGTCCAAGCCAGTTAACAACGGGATCTTGGTGACCTTAGAGGAAAAGATCACAGCAGAAATAACACGTGAAGGGTCCGTTGCCGCTTCTGAGTTGAAGGGTGTCTTACAGTTGCGTATCTCCGACCCGGCGTTATCCCACTGTAAATTGCTTTTACAGGTGGACAATGTCAATTCCAAAGACTTACAGTTCAAGACCCATCCAAACGTTGACCGTGGCTTGTTCACGTCTTCTTCTATCATTGCCCTAAAGAACACCGACAAGCCATTCCCTTCAAACGACCAGAATTTGGGTGTTTTAAGATGGAGAGGTGTTGGTAAGCAAGACGATACGCAATTCTTGCCTGTTCAGTTCACCACTTGGTTGTCTGCCAATGACAACGGGACCGTTGATGTCACTTTGGAGTTCGAATTGAATGAAGATTCATACCAAGATTCTATTGACGAGATCTCCATCTTGGTTCCTATCGCCACTGAGAATGTCCAATTGACTGGCGACGAAGGATCCATTGAACAAATCTCTGAAGAGGGCATTCTGTTCAAGGTTGCTGGCATTTCCGCTGGTGAACAGAAGGTTTTGGAATTCACCATCGAATCTTCTAGTGAAGATGAATTGTTCCCTATCGAAGTTGGCTTCGTCAATGAAAATCCTGTTAATAATTTGGGCCATGTTAAGGTCTTGGATGTAGTCAGTGTTTCTGACGAAGAGTCTTTAGAGTTCGAATTGAACTCTGAATTGGCTACCGAGTCCTACTTCATTGTTTAAGTGGGACCTGTTTTTGGGACCAGAGTTTCAATCGATTGACAGACTTATTGATTTCTGTGTATACTAGAGAGAGGGAAAAGTTTCACTTTTAGGCTGATCAGCAGCAGCTATTTATAACTAAACTACTATAAACTATCATAAAAACATTGAAAAGCATTCTGTACACAGGGAGTAGTTGTAATAACTAATGTTTTGTAGAATCGGTAAATTTGTTCTTGTGGTTGCACCACGTGACTCAGAAAGAATCAAGTGCGCCTCGGTCGTCTCCAACTTGATAACGTCATCATTTAACTGTCAACAAACAACAACAATAACAACAACAATAACAACAACAACAATCATTACCACAGTTATCCAATCATTAACTTGCAATGGTATTTCTTGAATTTGTTTCCAAACTCCTAGGAGTGTTGTATGTCTCGGCATGGGTACGTTCGTGGTCTTGACCACCAAAAGGGATAATAATATGTTCCTTATTATATTGTCCACTACAACATAGTACGAAAACTAACCAAATATTCCTAACAGAGCATCTCTTTCTACCCACCTTTACTACTTAACTACCAGCTCAAATCCTCAGAAGGGATCTCAATTGACTTCGTTTATCTTAACATCTTAGGATATCTTTCACTTGTGACGTCAATGTTGCTCATGTTGTTCTCTTCTGAAGTTCGTGATTTGTATTTCAACAAGAATGGCTATTTCCCCTTACTCACGACTATTGATCTGATCTATTCTGCACATGGAATCATATTGACACTCTTTACTTCTTCGCAGTTGATTCTTTGGGACGTGTGGGGATTCAAAGCGAGATCGTTAACACCCAAGAAACCTACCAAGTTGATCCTTTTCTACGTGATTGTTTTGATCCTTGTGCTTTATCTCTCTATTGGTAGCTCATATCTTCCATTCTATGAGAACGAGTACACGTTGTTGGACTGGGCTGTCAGCTTGTCCTATTTCAAAATCATGATGAGTTGTATTAAATATATCCCTCAATTGTTGCACAACAAGAGACGGAAATCAGTTGTAGGCTTCAGTATCTTCACTATCTTTTTGGATCTATCAGGAAGTATTCTTTCAATTTGTCAGTTGTTTTTGGATTCGTATCTTGCTACAGGGACATTGACTTTGGATGTGATGATCAATAACAGTGGGAAATTGGGGTTGAGTCTGATAACGTTTGTCTTTGATGCTGGGTTCTTTTACCAATGGTATATTTATCAGAAATGTGCTGACGTCTCCAAGAGTCTGTATGAATCCATTTCTAGTGACAGCAGTGTTTAATACATATATTATTTCTAGTCCTGTTCTATATTCTATCGTCTTCATAACCATGTGTTGAAATAGCCAATGAATCGTTATACGCCGATCCTGTTAACCTATCAAAAAAGCTCTTCACACCACTGAACAACCCACCAGATGGCTCAAGACCAGAACCAATAGACAAATCGAGCTGAGAATTGGAGAGATCCTCATCAGCAGCACTAGTGCTATTAGCTGAGGAAACGAATGTATCTGATCTCAAATTGATTCTAGTTCTGGTTCTAGTCGTCGTGCCTAATTCTCTTTGAATGATCTGCTTCCCATGTTTGATCAAACCTTCTCTCCTTGTTGAATCGGAAGTATCTTCATCATCTGACTCAATTAAATCAGTCAAATATTCCCACGAGATCTTTCTCTTGATCCTATCAAAGACATTAAACCCGGTCAAAAGCACTGGGATTATTATCAATCTTGGTAAGTTATTATTTAGAAAGCCACCTAATAATGAAGAATTGATCATCTCTCCAAGGAAGGAGCTGAATTGCGACTGGATCTTGTCACTTTGTAAGAAGTTGAAGAAGTTGAACGAAAGTGGAACAGTCAATCTATTGGCATACATCGTGAAGAATACAACACTTACAGGATTGGACTGTTTCGGAAATAGATGATAGATCTTGAAGATCTTGACTCTGGTAAGTGAAATCATTGCACATAGCGCCATGTATGTCAATATAACCATCGAGATGATCAACTTCCATGTGTCTGAGATGGAGTCCTTCAATAGGATGCTGTTGATGATGGAGAATCTGGTGGAGTGTAGGAGTTCGCTCTCAATGATAATGAATGATAGGGCGAACTGGAATAAGGCAAATAGTAAGTTGAATGACGGGATGACAAAGACGTAGACCATGTACAATAACCTTCCGTTTCTAATCAGTGGATTGAATGATCTGAATTGCAGGGTTCTGGTTGTTTTGGACTCAATGATATCCTGTAAATTCATCACTTCTAGTTTGTGTTTGTTAAATTCATAAGCAGCTGATTCATAATTGGTCTTCTCCTTCTTGAAAGTTTGATGGAGTTTAGATAAACCATGAACACTTAATTGTTGGATAGATGTGAACTCTGCTGAGATGATATGATTCCTTAGATTTAGATCGTGTGGTACCAAACTGTTCAAAAAGGCCACTTCCTTATGAAACACGGATTGTTCAACACCTGGAATATTCTGTAAGGAGTTGATAATAGCACAGATATCTTTGAAATTGTACAAGGCCTCGTTAAACTCTTCATAAGATTTAGGAATTTCCACATAAAGATTCTCCATCTGATAATCCAAATTGAGATTATCATTCCAGCGTCTTCTGGGAATAGCCACCAAGCCATGCGCCATCAACCATAAGGATAGAACCAAGGAATAGGTATGCGAGAGGGCAATAAGCAAATTCTGGAAAGTGCCAAAGGTGAACCCATACTTAGCGAAGAAATAGATCAATCCAACGATCCCAACACCACCAACGATCAAAAGGAACTTAACATTCTCCATAAATGCATCCCTCAGTCTAGCAGCGATGGCAAACTCTCCTGATCTGTAATATTCTTGTAACATTGGTAAGAACACCCACATCAAGACGAAAGAAGTCCAATAATCAAATCTCCAGAACCCCAAGATGAGTTCTGGCTTCAAGTAGAAGAAATTAGAACCATTGGTATCTCCATTACTGGATAAGATATCAATTGGGAGAAGATAAGTGATTGATATTGGAATAAAGAGTGATATTAAGATTATTAAACTGAAGCCTATACTTGGTTGTGATTTGAACGAAATGAAACGATTCAAGGCCAACGCCGATAGAATAAGGGAGCATATACTGAATATTATAATCGATGCTATCATTATGCTGTCTTTATTTGAGAGAGAGAGAGTGAGATTGAGTGTGAGTGTATATGTGTGGAAATTCTTATTTAAAAAGAATGGAAGGATTCGATAGAAGAACAGGTTGTTACCAATTTTTAATCATGTTCATTACTTACTTACACGTCCGCAGCTTATAAATCAGCACGTGATCAAGCCAAGCTGATCAAATTCTGGTAACAACTAGCTCACATGATCAACGGATCTTTTGTGGGGAATTTCTTAATCAGGCAAGAGAACTAAGCGCTTATCGGAATTTCGTTCAAATCAATAAAAACTATCAATAGTTTAGGCTTGTTCTGGCTCTTGAGGTTAAATCTGGTTGATTTACTTGGTTACCCCCTGTCGCTAAGCGATTTAACACCCTTAACGGATATACTAATTTGGCATAATATTTGTCGGCTAGTATCTTTGGTTGATATCTCCATTATAGGTTACATGTCCCACACTATCATAAAGTCCAGTTATAAAGACTATTTAAGCAATGAAAATTCCTCCCAAGTTATGCTTCATACAATTACATTATACAGCTGTAAAGATAAAATCTCATAATAACTGAAATCATACATCCACCATTCAACGAATTTCAAAATGACAATTGAACAAGACTACAATTCTCACTGGCTCCCAAAGATCCAGGCTTATCAAGCCAAATTAGCCGCTCAAATCAAACCATATGAGCACTTAATCCAGGATATCGATACCAATTCTCCAACATTCAACGCCCATGCTGCGATTCCATCATTATTAACCAAGGAAGAACTTTTCATCACGAGTCTTAAAGCTATCGAACTTATCGACAAACAGAAATCAGGTGAATTAACCGCTGTTCAAATCTTCAAGGCATTCTCTAAGAGGGGTGCTATTGCTCATTTATTAACCAACTGTGCCATGGATTTATTCTTTGAAGAAGGTTTAAAACAAGCTGAAGGATTGGACCAATACAGAATCGAACATAACGGTGAATTGAAAGGTGCTTTCCATGGCTTACCTGTCTCCATTAAGGAACAGATCAAATTCCCAGGTAAGATTACCAATGCTAGTTACGTTGCCTTCTTAGACAATTTAATTCCAAAAGAGCCATATTCTAAATTCACCAGTCCAGTTCACGATATTTGTATGAATCAAGGTGCCGTTTTCTATATGAGAACCGCCCAACCTCAAGCCATCATGCATTTAGACACTCAAAACAATATCACTGGTCGCACTACTAATCCATTCAATGCCAAATTATCTCCAGGTGGTTCAAGTGGTGGTGCTTCCGCAGATGCTGCCATGGGTGCCTCTGTGTTTTCTATCGGCAGTGATATAGGTGGGTCAATTAGAGTTCCTGCTGTATTTTGTGATATCTATGGGATCAGACCAACGGCTAGAAGAATCCCTTCAATGGGCGGTGTCAGTGGTGGTCTTGGGCAAAAGACCATCATGGCTGCTCAGGGCCCCTTGACTAGATCCATTGAAGATTTGGAATATTACATGAGATGGTTTGTTAATGGTGGTAAGCCTTGGGAATATGAACTCAACGTTGCTCCTTTGCCTTGGACCAAGGCCGAATTACCAAACGAAATTACTATTGGGTTCTTGATGACAGATACGGTTGTTGATCCTTCTGATGCCATTAAGAGAGGTTTGTTATACGTTAAGGACAAGTTAGAAGCTTACGAAGGCTTGAAGATTAATGTGAAGGTGATTGAATTGGATCCAAAGATCATGAAAAGGGGGTATGAGGATAATTTGAAGGCCTATGGTCAAAGTGTTCAGAGACAAAAGAAGGTTATTGATGCTATTGGGGAACCAGTATTGCCATTGACAGAGCATTACTACTCGTTCGAATCTCAAGACAACGACATCCATGACAACAATCTTGCCGTTGATCAAATGACTGCATACTTCCATCAACAAGTGTTTGTCAAGCATGGCTTGGACTTTATCATTTCTCCTTCGTCTCCAAACGTTGCTGAGATTCCAAATAATCTCAGATACTGGGGCTACACTTCTATATTCAACATGATCGATTTCCCTTCTATTATTTTCAGAACAGGTCTTTCATATGACACTGAGAAGGATGTTAATGGTCCTAGCGATGTTAAGGATTACAACAAGGAAGATTACGTCAATGCTCCTATTGGGTTACAAGTTGCCTCAGTCAAGTACCAAGAAGAGAAGTTGGTTGAGATTGTTAAGGTCCTGGACAAGGCTTTGGGTTTATAGTCTACTTAGTTGTAAATATGAAATGACCACATAAACTACATATACATAATTTTTTTTTTTTTGTTCTATTCATCATCACTATCTCCAACCTCTTTAAATTTTCTCTTGGTTCTATCACGAGAAGAACTTTCCTGAATCTTTTCCGCCACTAACTCATCAATCTCTTCTAGTTCCTTTTCATCGATGTCAACATCTGAGTCATTCAATAAAGCACTAACAGCGGCTTCAGCTTCAACTTGTCTCCTTAGAAAATCCTGGGGTTTCTCTTTAGTAGGTGTACCTTGCTCCAATGGAATATCAGTTGATGAAATATTGGCTTCTTCTAAGTCTCGTGCTGTGATACTGACCTCTGGATTTTTATTGGTGTGAAGTTCTTGTTGTGTTTCTCTTCTAGATCTCTCGAATTCTTCCAGAATACGACTCTCTTCCACTTCTTTCTCATACTCTTCGTCGATCTCGTCGGATCTTGGTTGATCTTGTCCATCGTCATCATCGTTCTGTTGCTCAAGAATCATGGAGTATTCCTTGTCTTCTTCTGCCACTTCTTCATCCTTAAGTTTCTTGGATTCTTCCAAAATTGGGGCGAACTTCTTTTGGAATCTGAGGTAACCTGATTTCGAGATGGATTCCAAACCGTTAACGACATCTTCCAAGCCTGTAACCAGATTGTCGAGTTCTAAAAGCTTATCGTAACCTAGCTGTGGGTAAAGATTGAACTTGGTCATTTGTGAGAAAATCGCTCTTCTGTATTTCGAGTCAAGGTTATCTCTAACAGTATTAAGCAATTCAACAAGGAATCTTAAGTGTGTTTCTGATTTCTGGATATCTTCTTCGCTTTGGTTCACAACATTTGCCGGATCCGTCCAATTGATCAACTGTTGTAAGATCAATGTAGGTGCAATCATGGGGGTTTCATTTAGCTTGTTCTTATCAGCCTCTAAAGCAGCCCAACAGAGTCTCTTAAAGGCATCTGTGGCGATGTTAGTCATTTTCATTTGATGTTGTGGATGAGAGAAACAATACACAGGCAAACAGAAGGTAAAAGCTTGCACCAAACTCTGATTATCAGAATTCTTTGGATCATAATAAGAAACAACAAGTGTTTCAAACAATTCATCATCAGTCATTATATCAGCAAGGAACAACTTACAAAGCCCCTCGGAACATAAAGCTTGTAATTCGGGTCTTTCTTGATCCTTCAAAGTCTTGTAGATAAGTCTGTTGAAAGACAAAGTATCCACGCCGCCTTCAATATCGAGCACTTTTGTCCCATGGATGGACAAAATATCAAACATAGTCTTAAGCGACCTGGACTTCAACTCATCATTCCCCTTAGCCAAACAAATACCAAAGTAGTAAAAGTGCTCGGCAGCAAAAGTATGATCCAAGAGACAACATAAACCCAATGTCTCAGTGTTGATGGAAAGTACCTCGGCCAACTTGGTACAGTTCATGGCAGGAACAATCAAAGTGTCAGTCAAAGATCTCAAAGAAATGTTATCTAAAGTGGATTCAGTGACAAAGGATAGCATATGTTTACATAGTGACAAACAATGGATTAGAACTTCTTGTTGTTCTCCAGAGAGATCATTACCAATTTCAGAATCCATTTCATCTCTAAGATCAAACACCATTTCAGATACCATCGTACAGAAATCACCCTCGTTGATAGAAAGCTTTCTAAGCACTTGAATTGCCAATCGGTTTAGCTTATCAGGCATATTCTCGCTGGATAAGGCGGATCTGATGACTTGTAGCATCGATCTTCTGCCAATTTCATCAGAGTAATCATAATCAACAGCAATGACTAGCAAGTTTTCAATGACAAAAGTAACATCCTTCACTTCTTCATCGCTTTGGAGCTCCTTTGCTTTCTTCAAGTAATGTGTGAGTAATTCAGCCATTTTTGCAGACTCAGGAAAGTTCTCATCGATGATTTCAGACAATTTGTTGAAAGTACAATGACTGTAAAAGCATCTTGCTAAGTAGGAGATCTCACCGTCCAAATTATCCCATTTGTCTTCGGGAAATTTAATCTTTTTCACCAAATCTTTTCTATTTTGAAAGAAATGTTTCATGGCTAATTCTGCAATTTCGGATTCCGTCACATGTAGTCTTTGAATCAATTCAATCAAATCGCCATCTAATTGTTCCAACCAATCAACGGAAAACATCTTAACACAAGCCTTCTGGACCGACTCATCACGGTCCTTTAACCCCCACGTTAGAAGCTTCTCTCTGAATTCCCAATTGATCATTCTGAAGTCGTCGAATTTCTTAATGATTGTTGAGTAAAGGATTCTTCTATTGACGGGATTGACATCTCTGGCTCTTTCTAAGATGAAATCACTAGTTAGAGCAGATGGGAAAATATTCAACAACGAGGCTCTTCTTACTTCAGCACTTGGATCATTTTGTAGAGCAAAGATCATCTTAGCTGCAGACCCATCATCATCTAAAGCTTCGTCGTTCTCATCAGGTAGTTCCTGAAATCTGGCGATACAATGGAGGGCTTTCATTCGGATGTATGGTTCTTTATCCTTAAGTCTTTCGTTCAATGCGTACGTCAGCTTCTCATAAAGATCGTTGCCAATTTCACCAAGAGCAGACATGGTGAAATCCAATAACTGTACTATTCTGTATCTGACGTTTTTATCCTTGGCTTCAATACCATATAATAGATGTGTGATGAAACCTGTAACTAGTCTACTGAACAAATTATCTTCAATATCGTCTTCAACACCTTCTTCTTCTTCTTCCTCTTCTTTTACGTAATCTGCTTGTAATGATGAAAGGAAAGAGGCAACGAATTTAACAACACGATCCCCAACAGGTTCTGATTTCTTAACAACTAAAAGCTTATTAATCAACTTAAGGAAGATCTCATTGAAGAATTTCTCAGACCTCAACTCAAATGATCTAAGCTGAATAGCTTTCAACATGAGAACTTGCTTCTTGTGTCCAGCAACTGAAGCTTGACATTCTTGAAAAATCTTCGCCATCTCTTGTTTGATTTGGTCTTGTGTGGTTATTTGTTCCACATATTTGTTTCTCTTTTTGGCTTCGCCTACAGGTGCCATTTTGTTGTAATTGATGGATGATAGTGTTGGATACAATGGGCTTTGAAGGATGTGCCCACCTAGATTCTATTAGCTTATTGCAAAAACTTGATGATCTTGAGTTGGCCCAATATATCTGATTGATATATCGTCTTTTTGTTCGCCCTGCGCCATATGGCTTACTTTCTTTGTTTACGTTTTGGATCTGATTTCGCGATGATCAAGCAAAAAAAAAAACACAATCGTCATGACAACAGATCTTACATAACTAATAGCAGTTTCTCTTTTCAAATAATATACACATAATTACAAAGGTTAAAATTACACCGAAATTTGTATTAAGTTAATACCTATATGCCAGATTGTATGATTGGTTTGAGGGTTTAAATTCTATATTGTCTCAATTTGAAGGAGTTTTCAGTAGTGTCCAAGTTAGGCAACTCAACAACCAAAAGATCCTTAATTTGGGCGTCTTCTTCATTTTCAACAGGAGTAACAAACAACAAAGGTTTATACTTATGGGTCATCCAGTAAGACAACTTGTCCTTGGACAAGGTCTTGAAATCCAACTGGTTAGAAGATCTTAAATCAACATCGTCGATCAACACTTCTTCGTCATCATCTTCGATGGCATCTTCAGCGGCAGCAGTTTGGATTTGATCCTGTTCAGAAATATCAATATGACCAACAACAGCACTGTACTTTCTCTTTCTGTCAAACTTCGTGACAGAAATGTCCAGGTTCAAGTCAAAGAACGATAAGTAATCAACACCGTAAACCCACAACTTGTCATGTTCATAGAAAACACCGATTGGAGCACCTTGAGAGAGATACTTGTATGGTAAGAACTCCGTGTTCTTAGTAGACCAGGCGGTTAAATGCTGTTCTTTGAGGTCGAATTCATAGATCTTGTTGTCTGATGTGATGACGATCAAGTTGCCACCGTTGATGATTTGTAGTTTGTTGATGTTGTTGGACAATCTGAGGAATTGCTTGACTTCCTTTGTCTCCAAGTCTATGATATCAATGGCTCCTGAAATACGGGACACGAGAAGTTTGGAGTTATGTATCACCAAGTTGTTGATTGCTGAGAGGAATGGGAGTTTGGACTTCTTTGATAATTCTGGCAATTCGAATTCGATTTCAGAGTCTTCTGCTTCTGAATCGTTGTCTTCGGAAGAAGAGGAATTGACTGGAATTTGATAGATTTCGTTCTCTGGAGTGGACAAGATGACAGAGTCGTTTCCAAAGAACTTCAAGTTGGTAGAGCCCTTTTCCAACAGTCTTTCGTTGGCCACCTTTGAAATCTTGAGTTTACCAGAATCAAGTTCCTCTAATCTGAATAGCTTGGTTGTTGTCAATCTCCCAATGATTAACCATTGGCCATTTGGAGAGAAGGCAGCTGTGGAGATGTTATCGTCGTCTGACAAAGTCAACTTGGCCACCAGCTTGTGGTTGGACTTGTCCACGATTTTCCATATTTTGACCAAGTTGTCGTTCCACATAGCAATGAAGTTTTTTCCGTTGTTGAATGCGATCTTTTCTTGTTGTGGGAAAGGACTGATCTTCTTGTGTTGACCGTCAATGAAGGTCTTGATTGGGTTCACGACGAGGGATTTCTCGACACCGCCGGAGACTAGGAACTGGTAGTTCTTGGATTGGTAGGCGGTCATGGATCTGATGTCATTGGAGTGGAACAGTCTGTTGGAGTTGATCATCCATCTGCCGTTGGAGTATTGGAACTTGTGGATCTTTCTGTCGACACCGGCAGAGAACAGGTTCTCGTTGTCAGCATCGCTGGTCAACGTCAGGATATCTGCCTCGTGGACAGAAAACGACTGTAATAGTGTATAGTTTTCGACTTGCCAGAACTTGACTGACCCGGTGGAATCACCAGAGACAACTTGGTCCAACTTAGGCAAATAGGCGACAGACCAGATCAACGTGCTTTCTCTCTTGGACTTGTCGACTCTCATGGAGGCAACAAGGCTCTTTGTCTGGACGTTCCAGGCCTTGATCTTCCCGTCAGCACAGCCACCAAAGACAAAGTCATCAGCCTTCCAAGCCAAACTTAGGACTCTTGACTCTTGTCTTTGTAAAAATGCAGAATGTTCAATGGAGCCAGCACCACCAGAGATATCAAGAACAACAACAGTACCGTCGTCACAGCCCAAGGCCAATTTATCTTGAGACTCACTGATCGAGATGGACCAGACCATGGAGGAGTTGGAATCAACTTCAGCCAATGGTAAACCGGTCTTTAAGTCCCATTCAGTAACGTAAGTGGAGCCACCAATGGAGAACAATCTTGGGGTCTCGCCTTCGTTTGTGGCCCAGACTAGGCCCTCAATACTTCTGTCCTTGCCACCGTAAAGAGTGAACTCGTGGACCCAGTTCTTAGGGCTCCATATTTCAATATCACCGTTGTTTCTACCAATGGCCAGTCTTAGTTCATTAGGAGCAAACTTCTTGACGTTGGACTTGTGCGAGAAGGCTAAGGCACTGATTGTGTGTGGATTGTAGTCGACAAATCTGCAGCGGTGGATATCGACAGACATGGTGGTAGGTTTGGTGGGGTTGTTCTTAACAATTGACAAAGCTTCGTATATATAGAACTCTTAATCTGTCTTGTTCTCTCTCTATAGGGCTTTATGCAAGATGAGTTTCTAAAATTTTTTTGGAAGCGCCAGATGACCGCGAATTATGAAAGTGCTTATGTAAGATCACAAGCTGTTAGATCAACACAATTTGGTAAGGGCCACGTCCTGTGATTAGCCTGTAGGTACCAAGATCCAGATCTCAGATAATATATTAATGGTGAATAGAGTTCCATAAGTTGAGTGACTAAGTACTGTTCCTCCAGAAGTGGCTATAGATTTACGATTTAACAGTTAGGTTTGGCCTTGAGAAATTGAAATTGAAAAAAAAAAAAGTGTATACAATGTAACAGGTTAAAGACCAATGGGGCTATCAGTAGGAGGTTCTAGTTGGCAGTACCTTCAGGCAAGATTCTAGCAGCTTGGAACCAAATTCTAGCAGCAGAAGCGGTTCCAATCAAAGTCTTAACCAATGGCTTATCCTCTAGAGGACCATCCCCAGCAGATGTTCTCTCTTCATGGTTTGGTTCGAATCCTTTGGAATCCCCGAATTCCTCACAGTATAATCTGTGATGATCTGGTGAGATTCTATAAGCTTCAAACATCTGGAAATACAACCCGTCAGTTGGATCAAATAAGTACTTTCTGAAGAATCTCAAATGTCTGGCTACTTCTGACTTGATAGACTGTACAATCTCAACTGGTGCATCATCTCCAAAAACCATTAGGTAATCGGCAAAGCCTTCGAATAACAACTGAACAAAGTATGAAGGATCACGGTAATAACGTCTGTCCATCTCGCCATAATCTCTGCAGAAAATGGATCTGTTGCGATCAACGGCAGCAGCAGCAAGATCATGAGCAATCTTGGCCCATTTCTGATCCTTTGTAAGTTCATACAACAACGCAGCAGCATTAAGAGCAGTACCTGTGTTATAAGTCCATTTCATACCATTACGCTGGCCAATGTCTTGATCCTTGCCGACACCATCAACGATCAGATTATCTTCTTTGTCTTGTAAATTGTCGAGAACCCAATCCATAATCTTAGCCCCTGCAGAGACAAAATAATCCCTTTCGTTAGGAATGAACTTGGCAGTTCTCAAACAAGCCAACGCGGTCTCAGAGTTAGAAATAGCACTCAAATAAGGCTTGTCGCGGTGCCATAAGATCCCACCTTTAGTAGTAGAATTAGGATCTGTGTTCCAGCCACCTAGAAGATACAAGGTCAGCTCCCTAGAAGCATCCAAGTATTCCTTGTTTCCAGTGATCTCATACGCATTGATAAAGGCAAATTGAACCTGAGCATCATCGTCGTAATAGATATCTCCATCTCTATTGTGAGACACAGAATACCCTTTCAATTGATGGTTCTTGTATTGATATAAAGCCTTGACGGTTGGATCAATCAAAGGACCCATTTCCTGAGGATAAACCCTAGCACCGTCCATAACAGCTTGGCCAGCAACTGCAGCAGACCAAACATTGAATCTATTCTCATCTCCATAAGTTCCTGAGCATTTTGGTTCTGGTCCAATGAAATTGTTGTAATTGGGATTGAAGAAAACTCGCCATAAGTCACGAAGGATTCGATACCCTTCTAATGCTGGATTAGAAACTTTGAGTTCCTGGGTATTTCTTGTTGTGTGGTCCTTGGTGTATGCCATGTTGGTGTTTAATATCCCAAACTATTTGATCTTTAAAAGAGGTTCAATATGAGAGAGTTCTATTTGCCGGTTGCCCAATACAAAATAATGGTGCAAATTTGGTGGGCAATTTGGTTAGCAACTCTCACTTCCAGAACCTGAAATACGTCAAAGCTTTAATTGCTGCGACTTTCTCAGGGGCAGTCTACTGGCGGATATCTGTTGTCAAATATCCGAGATATCATCATTACAGTCACGTGACTATTACTTATCAATCTCATTTTCAGATACTGTTAACTACAAGAGACTGAATTGAAAAGAACACAAACTAATAAATATACTGGATGATCTTAAGGACATCTTGATAACTATCAGCGTCCTGATTTAATCAAACATATTACTGATCCAACCAGGATCCCAATACAACCACTCCCCATTGTCTCCATTATCCAACCAAAGATATCCACTACTAACCAATTCCTTCAATACTTCCTTCGTCTTGATAACACTCCACCCCAGGTTATCATGGATCATATTGACAGAAACACAACCTATCTCACTGGCGATTTGTAAGATTTCCATATTATCTGTGGATAGTGATAGTTTGAAAGTCTTTATGTATTTCAGTTTGTTCAATTCCACGATTGCAATTTCTGAATTTAACGGCTTCATTATCTCTATTGTTTTCTCCAAATCTTGTAGCGTTATTATATTTCTATTCTCCATTTTACTGTTTATCACTTCTAGTAGCTCAATAGTGGGTATAAGTCCACCATATTTGATATTTCCTTCCTCGTTGTTGAACTCGATGATCTTACAGCTTAATTCGTAGTAAAACTGATCATGATCTGTGTCTCTTTGTAAGATTTGTAAAGGGTCAATATTCAAGAAGTCACATATTTTCATGATTTTGGATTGTAATTCAGAGTTAGATTTGATATGTGAAGAATTGGTATCAATGTAGTTGAAAAGAAGTGATTTGAATAAAGAAAATTGAGTCTCCAGTTCTTCAGTCTTCTGGGCTTGAAGCGTTTGTCCTAACTGAGAAAACTGTTGTAAGCGATGGTCATCGAATGCTGATAGACCTATATCATTCATGATAATTTGAATTCCAAGCTTTATTTTTTTTTTTTTTGTATCTTTGTAACCTTGATTAAGATGGAGTAAACAACCTTGGGATCACTTATAGTTGCACCAGTTAATCTTAAGTGGCGTTGAGCTGATTATTTCCAGAAACTTTGCCACACAAAACACTACATTCACGTGATCAATTAATGGCTAATTAAATTAAATTATTGAATATCTCTCTATACAGACTATAGTGCTCTTACATAACACAACAAGTTCTCTTTGGATCATACCCCAACGCCTCCAAGGTTTCATCAGTCACCTCTTTATCATTAATCTTTCTCTTAATCTTCACCTCTTTGGGAAAATTTACCTCCATGAAGTTCATCATCTGAGTATCGAGATTCATCTCCGTAGCAAGCATTAGGTTATTATCCCTACATAATGGACATTTTGTCTCATTTTGTCTTTGTAATTTCACCAGACAACGAACACAAAACATATGTGAACAGGCCAATCTGATTGGCTTATATGCGATATTAGTACAGATTGGACACAGATAGTCGTCTAGTTGTGGAAGAATCTTGATGATGTCTGTGCAGATGATTTGCTCTATGCTTGTTGTGGATATCAGTATCAGTTGGTTCTTATTGGTGCTATCTATTAGTCTTGTTAGGTCTGCTGATGACTTCAGTAAAGTATTCTTGTCGAATTTCTTGATGATTTTACGAATTGCTATCTTGTTGAGGTTCTTGAAAGTGAGGAATTGAAGCAGGGAATAGTTCAACTGGTGGAATGTTTCAAACATTCTGCTGTTGTCCTTCTTCAGCTTGGACAAGATCTTGGTCGTACGCAGATGCTGAACAAATTCCTCGAACTTTTTCAGAGTGAACTGTTTGTTAAGATCCAGCTTGAAGTCAATGTAAATGTTGAAAATCTCCCTCCAAACACTGATATCTTTCTGTTTGTTCGCATCCATAAGCTTCTTCATGACCGCGGCAAAGCTAGCAATCAAAGTCTCCAATTTCTTCTCCTCGTGTGCCATCAATTTGTTCATTTGTCTATGTTGATCGAACAAATCTTGGAAGAAAACTCTATCTTTGTTCAGAATGATTTCTCGGTGCTGTTCAAGAGTCTCGCTGTTCAGACTGATGTTATCAATCTCGTTGTCATCATCCTGTGTAACTTCAATCAAACGAGGAGAGATAACCTTCTCATCCGCAGTGAATTTGTAAATGTAGTTGACGTGGTTTTCTTGGATTGTCTGGTCAATGCCTCTCTCGTGGATCTCGTCCACGACCTGGTTAATCTTCTTCTTTAACAGTTTATAATGAATAGATCTATCGATCCATTCCGTAGGAATGTGCTCCTCCTGAAGTGTCTTTTCAAAAGTCTTTCCAAACTTCATTGTGTATGCAACAATGTGGTTATGTGGACATGGAGTATTTGGGTTTAGAATTCACCAAAAGTGCAGTCTGTTCAGTATGTTGGGATAGCAGGTGGTTCTGGTTGGTGCAATTATGATGAAAGGAGATTGTACTTTGAACTGTTGATTATTTGATAAAATAATTTTTTTTAATTCGAGTACATAATATACATATACATCTCTAAAATTGTTCTACAGCTAGCTGTGGGTGGGTCCTACCGAAATTGGCAGAACTGTATACAGTTTAAAAAAGAAACTGGTTGGGTTGCAATATACCACGTTTTCAAGCATTATCCTCCTCCCATTGGTTAGATTCCAACTAATTGCGACTATACAGTATGAAATACATAAAGCTCATTAAAACTCCTCCAACATGCGTAATGTGTTTGGCTCAGGAAAAGTGTAATTTACTAATTAAATTATAATGTGAATAATAACGGCACAATTATTTCATCCAATATTCTACACTTTGGCATAAATTCATGATTTCCAATTTCAGTAAATTTATTCTGCAAATTTGCACAAATAGACTACATGGCGGCAAATATTGTGCGTAATCTGACTAGTCTTAATGAATTATCAATCCTCATCCACCACAGATTCATTCATACAGCGTTGGAACAAGTGTAACCCTCAGTTATATACCCATTTCCCATCTGTATATTATATTATGTCCAGTTTAGAAGAAGCACAAAGGCTTGATGCCGAATTCAAAACATACAAGGATGAATTTGCTATCCCAACTTTCCAAACAATGGACATTACAAACATTGTCGACACCAAACCGGAAGACCCAATCACCTACTTCTGTGGGAACTCGCTTGGCCTAATGCCTAAATCGACAAGGAAGGCTATCAATGATGAGTTGGATGCTTGGTCTAACCGAGCAGTTGAGTCTCATTTTAGACACCATGGTGAGAAAAATGAAGGGAAAACTTCTTGGGTTGATATTGACTTGCCTGTTGTCCCATTATTAGCTCCAATTGTAGGTGCTAAAGAGAGTGAAGTTGCTGTTATGGGATCGTTGACTGCTAATTTGAATGCCTTGATGGTTTCATTTTATCAGCCTCGTGATAAGAAGAGAAAGATTCTTTTTGAGAAGGGGTCCTTTCCGTCTGATTACTATGCCATTTACAATCAAATTAGATTGAAAAACTTGGATCCTGAAGACTGTATTTTACAGCTATCTCCTCGTGAGAATGAATACTACCTACGCACAGAAGATATAATTCAAACCATCACGGAACAACACGATGAAATAGCATTGATTATGTTACCAGGTATCCAATACTACACTGGGCAACTATTCGCCATTGAGAAAATCACCAAACATGCCAAACAATTGGGTATCATTGTTGGGTGGGATTTGGCCCATGCTGCTGGGAATGCTCCATTACAATTACATTCATGGGATGTTGATTTCGCAACTTGGTGTTCTTATAAGTACATGAATTCTGGGCCTGGTGCTATCAGTGGTATCTTTGTACATGAGAAACATAGCCAGGCTGAAACGGGTGATGATAAGTATGTTCCAAGACTAGCTGGATGGTGGGGTAATAATTCCCAGAGAAGATTCCAAATGTTGGAAAACTTTGAACCTATTCCTTCAGCCTTAGGTTTCAGACAGTCTAATCCAAGTGTCATTGACGTTGTGTCCTTACAGAATTCGTTGGAGTTGTTCAAGAAGGCTGGGTTTGAAGAATTAAGAAAGAAATCCGTCGCTATGACGAATTATCTGGAGAAGTTGCTACACAGATCCAAGTACTTTATCCCTGCCGAACAATCTTTCTCAGCTGCTACTGCTGCTTGTGGTAGAAAGGGATTTACCATCTTAACACCATGTTCCTCTGATGAACGTGGTGCTCAATTGTCTCTTTTACTAATTCCACAAACCACCTCTGAAAGGGAAGGTATCATGGAAGGTATCAATGGTCATTTGCATTCATGTGGTATAGTCTGTGACGAGAGAAGACCTGATGTTATCAGAGTTGCTCCTGTTCCTTTATATAATACTTTTGAAGATGTCTGGAGATTCATTCAAGCCTTCGAAGAGGCCTTCGAGCAATTAGAGAAGTGATGATAGGGTTTATTAACGTCTGTACGTATATAATTAATTAAATATTATAGACTTCTTCATCACGTGACTGGATATTGCTAACCCCCTCAGATTTTGACAATTAGTCAGCATTCAGCGAATATTTCCTATTTTAGGCGTTAAAAATGTAAAGAAAATCAGCTTATGCACAATAATAGTGATACGATCCAACCAAATAAGTCAAAAAACACATTGCTGTACCTAGATTCTGGTTCTTACTCCTTTCTTTAAAGATTGTTTGTTCAAATTTCTACTTTACCAGATAACGATGGCTTCAGTCCTATCCAAGTCACAGTTCTTCTTCATGAAGAATGTGTCTGTCTTGAACACCGTTAAGAACACCAGCATTAAGAATTTTACGCTTGCAACTTCCACAGCTACAAGAGCTTCATCTTCTGCTTCTTCTAGATTATCAACCCCTTCTACAGGCTCCATTTCTTCTGCTTTACTACAAAGAAACTTCTTTAACAATGCTTCTTTCAACGCTAAGAGATCTTCATTACGTTCTTTCTCCACCTTTTCAGCCTTTAGAAACTCTGTTCAGACAGCCGAACCAATCGTTGAAAAACAAACAAGAAAGAGAACCTTGTTGAACTCATCTAAGTGGGTTGGGATCTGGTTGATTGGTACCTCTGGTCTAGTCTTTGGTATCGTTGTTCTTGGTGGTATCACCAGATTAACCGAGTCTGGTCTTTCTATTACCGAATGGAAACCTGTGACTGGTGCTATCCCACCTTTAAACCATGAAGAATGGGAAGAAGAATTCGCCAAATATAGAGAATCTCCTGAATTCAAACAGTTAAACTCACATATTACCTTAGAAGAATTCCAATGGATTTTCTTCTACGAATGGGCTCATAGATTATGGGGCCGTGCCATTGGTGTTGTCATGCTATTACCTGCTGCCTACTTTGTCGCTAAGAGAAAGACTACTCCTAGAGTCAACAGACGTATCTTTGTTCTTTTGTGTTTGTTAGGTCTTCAAGGTGCCATTGGTTGGTGGATGGTCAAGTCTGGTTTGGACGAGCAACAATTGGAAGAAAGAAGATCTAAGCCAACTGTTTCTCAATATAGATTGACTACTCATTTAGGTGCTGCTTTTGCCCTTTACGCTGGTATGATTTGGACTGGGTTTGAAATCTTACGTGAGAATAAATGGATTAAGGATCCTAAGAAGTCCATGGAGTTGTTCCAACAATTGGAAAACCCAGCTTTGGCTCCTTTAAGAAGAATTGCTTTAGGTCTAGTTGCTTTGACTTTCATCACAGCCATGTCTGGTGGGTTGGTTGCTGGTTTAGATGCCGGTTTGATCTACAATACCTTCCCACATATGGGTGATGATTACATCCCATCCAAGCGTGAATTGTTTGATGACAACTATGCCAGAAAGGAGGATAAGTCTGATAAATTCTGGAGAAACATGTTGGAAAACCCAACCACTGTCCAATTGAACCATAGAATTCTCGCCACCAGTACCTTCTTCGCCATGTTAGCTGTCCATCTATATGCCAGTCGTATCAAGTTCATGGTTCCAAAGGCTGCTAACAAAACTTTACATGCCATGATGGGTGTTGTTACCTTGCAGGTTTCCCTTGGTATCTTCACTTTGTTGTACCTAGTCCCAATTCCATTGGCTTCTGCTCACCAAGCTGGTGCCTTAGCTTTATTCACTGCCTCTTTGATATTCGCTGCTCAATTGAGAAAACCAAGAACTCCAATCAAGATCCTTAATGCTTCCTTGTATGCTCAACAATTGAAGAGGGCCCAACAAGCCGGTTCTACAATTGTTACTGAAGCTTCTAAGTTGGCTAAATAAGCGGGTTCGTTGCTCTCTTATCCATGTTAAAGATCCCTACTCCATGTTGTTTTATATTTATTTATTACCTGTACATAGTTTATTAAAGTGTAATCTCCAATAAAAAGTGATAGAACTTAAGACTTACAGGAGTGTAGCCCTTTTCTGCTGCTGTAACACCACCTCGAGTAAATTAGAATGACAAAATATCTTGAATTAAGGTGAGATGATAAACGAAAATAAATAAACAAGTAAACTTAAACAATTAAACAAATAAACAAACAAATAGATAAATAAACAAATAAATAGATTTCAAACTCAAAGAGCTACTATAAACAATTAAGCAGCACTGATACTTTCCACGTATTCCTTTCTGTACTGATTTTCATCAACAGGTCTATTTAAAGCAATCCATTTAGGCTCATCTTTGAACAGTCTCATAGCCTTGATATAAGTATCCGTGGTCAAAGTGAATCTATGATAGATCCCAGCAGGCAAGATCAGTAGATCGTTCTTTGAGACTTTGGCACGGATCCATTTATCATTTTTGGATCTTACATCAAAGAATCCCTCACCATCAACCACATAACGGATTTCTTCATCCTCATGAATATGTTCAGCGTAAAAGATGTCTAGCTTGGCCTTTAATGCTTCTTCAGATGGAAAGGAGTTTGGAGAGATTTCAATCTGATCACGGTTCTTGTAGTCTCTTTCCTTGGCTAGTTGATCAACCTCTTCGATGGTCTTAAGGTTGTAGTATAGAACCCCGATTGATTCTAATTCTTTTGCTGTGACTTCGATCCCGGAATCATGGTCTTCTCGGTAATCAACTGAAGTATCGTTGTCATGGTAGAAAGCTTTCATTTTTAGATATTGAATATTGACTTAAAATTGTTAAAAAATAGTGAATCGTTAGTGGTAGAAGACGTTCATTCTTCAACAAAGGTCATTCCTTGGACATCTGATAAATAGACTCAACAAGCATTCACGTGATTGTGGCTAATAAAACAACTGTGGATGAAGTTCTAGCCCTAACTTTAATACACGTGAAACTGAGGGAAATTCGGTACACTCATAGAGTGCTTGACACACTAAACTCAAATTTTCTCGGCAAATCGGCTCCTAGATCCCAAGTTTTAGCCGTTGTTTCTGGCAGCTGCTGCCAAATTACAAGATTTTTTGCAGAAGCACATGAGCTACCTTGGAAAAATCCCAACGATCCTGCAATTCAATTTGATGATGATGATCTAGAAATATCAAGAACACGCTATCACAGATCCTTTTGAAAGATATTAAATAAACCTTTTGAACCCCGTTCCTCTTTACATTGGACTTCATATTGATCTATTTTTTGCCCTCATTTGGCCCCAAACTACTTTCCGCCTGCTGAAGTCTGACCACTATTTTTTTTTTTTTTCATTTCTCCCCCCAACTGATTGGTCATCACAATATCTATACTTATAATTCTATCATTTTACTATCCATTGCTTACCGATCTTCAATATCCAAATAAAATAAAATAAAATAAAATAAAATAAAATAAAATAAAATAAACAAAAAAGACAGCTACATTCAAGTAGCCACAGTTAATTTCTAATCAGATCATATCCAAATAGCATGTCAGCATCCACCGAACAGACAGTGGCCACAGACCCAGAAGAAGTCCGTAGAAGACTACTAAATCAAAACAATAACAACCGCTCAAACCCAAACACTAAAGCACAAGTGAGGAACAGTAGGTTACGAGTTGCTTCAGTTCTCTACACAGTGATATTTCTCTCCATTGCCACTCTTCAATTCATTGCTCTAGCATTCTTCACCAAGGGGTTTCTTCTCTCAAGACAAGTTCTAGACAATCATTCGACACTAACCGATGATGTCTTTGCCAATTCTGGATCAGAACAACTTCGAAACTTCGATAAGGCTGTCTTTGTGATCATCGATGCTCTAAGGTTTGATTTCGTGATTCCAGACACCACTGGCTCAGATAAGCCGTATCATAACCACCTCACGTTGCCTTATGAATTGACCTCTAAATTTCCAGATCAATCCATTCTTTTGAAGTTTCTAGCTGATCCCCCAACTACAACTTTGCAGAGATTGAAAGGTCTAACTACTGGCTCTCTACCAACATTTGTTGATGCCGGGTCCAACTTCGATGGTGATGTTATCGAGGAGGACAACTTTATCAAACAATTGTATTCTAATGGAAAATTGACAAGCTTTGTGGGTGATGACACATGGAAGGCTCTCTTTGGTCCCTTCTTGAACCAATGCAGACCTTATGACTCTTTGAACGTTTGGGATTTGCATACTGTTGATGACGGTGTTATTGAGCACTTACTGCCACAGTTAGATGATGGTGAGAAGGGGAAATGGGATGTGTTGATTGGACATCTGTTAGGTGTTGATCATTGTGGACATAGATACGGACCAGATCACTACGCTATGAAGGACAAGCAATTGCAGATGAATGAATTCTTGAGTGAAATTGTTGACAAATTGGATGAGGATACCTTGTTGGTGGTCTTTGGTGACCATGGTATGGATAGAACTGGTAATCATGGTGGCGATTCCCAGGATGAATTAGAAGCCGCTCTATGGATGTACTCCAAGAAGCCTAACTCCTTCCGATCTTTACCGGGCTCTAGTTACAACACCAACGACAATGGGAAAGATTACAGAGCTGTTAACCAGATTGACATGGTGCCGACTTTCTCTTTATTGTTCGGCTTGCCTATTCCTTTCAACAATCTCGGTGCTCCAATTCATGAAGCCTTTACCACCGAAGAACAATTCAGACTTGCGAACTCTTTAACCCTGGAACAAATCCAGAGATACAGAAACCATTCAACTTCCTTGAAAGATGACAAATTGATCAATGCCAAATATCAACAATTAAGCGCAAAGTTCGACTCTACCAGCATTGCTTCTTTCAATTCTCAATTCACTGAGTATCAAATATTGTCCTTAGAAAGATGTAAAGATCTCTGGGCTCGTTTCGATATGCTGTCAATCACGATTGGTATTTCCTTATTTGCTATTTCCTTGTTGATTTTGGTGGTTTATTTCAAACTCATTCCTCCTGTCGTTGGCAGTCAATTATCTGAAGAAGTTGTTCCTGCTATAATTGCTATGGCTTTACTATCCACTGTTATCTTTGCCGCTATCTCTCTTGTCTTGAAGCCAGCATTCATCTCCATCACATGGGTTTCCTTATTGGGTGTTGCTGTGGGTATCATCTTTGGATTCTGTGTGCCTGTTTTTGACAGATACTCTCCAGTATGGTTGCTACGAACTGCCTTTGATAAATTCCATGGGTTCTGGTCCGTATTGGCTTTGTTTTTCATCTTTATTCATTGTGCTATTTTTGCTTCTAATTCTTTTACGATTTGGGAAGATCGCATCTTGGCTCATTTGCTTTTGACGTTTGGGTTCGTTGCTCTGTTGAAGTCTCTGCAAGCTAAGAGTAAAGTTGACAGAGTCATGGGTGTTTACCACTCTGTGTCGTTCATGGTGATTACTAGAGTGACCTCAGTAGTTTCTGTCTGTCGTGAAGAACAAGGCGATATGTGTGTTCCAAATTTTGTTATGTCATGGTGGATTATTATCCTTTTATTTGTGAATGCTCTTGTTCTTCCTGGTATCATCAAGGCCTTCTATAACATATCAGGCTCTTATCATAGCGCGGCACCTCTATGGAACTCATTCTTCAGAGCTATCTTGTTGATGATTGCCGTTTACTGGGGTCTGGAATTCTTGGAAAGAAATCAATCAACCATTGATATCCCACTTGTTCAAAGTATGAAGTTGTCCTCAGTGCATTTTGCCAAATTTACAATAGCTAGAATTATCGCTGGTATTTCCTTATTAGCAGCCAATTACGCTTGGTCTAGAGGTCCGCTATGTGTCAGATTGGACATCAAACACAATGAAACATCTACTAAAGAAGCATGTATCATGGGTTATCACAACGTTTATGGCTCAGAATACTTCTTGCTTATCATGAACTTTATTGCAGCTATTATGTTATTCACCAAGCCAATGGGTCAATTGGTCCTCTTCGGCTTCATTTACCAGTTATTAGGATTCCTTGAGTTGTCCAAGATTCTTGATATCAGAGAGAACTTAATCTCTCCAGTGGTTCTTGGTTTATTGGGTGGTTACTATTTCTTCCCAACAGGTCATCAAGCAACTATTCCATCTATCAACTGGGAGATTGGTTTTACTTTAGTGGAGTCCATCATTTTCCCATTAACTCATATTCCTATCACTTTGAACACTTTTGGTTCGTTTATCATCATCACATTGGCCATTCCATTGTTGACTTTCTGGAGAATCATTCCAACTACTAAACCAATTGCTCTTTATGCTCGTATTGCTGAGAATTGTGGGACTTTATTGGCTTATCAATCTGGTGTCACTTTGACGTCTTTGATCTTTGCTACCGTTTTCAGAAGACATCTTATGGTTTGGAAGATCTTCGCACCAAGATTTATGTTTGCTAGTATGGTTCAGATCTTGGTCAATGTCATTTTGATCATTGTTGTTGTTGGATTTGCCTCGGGTGGCTTGATCGTTCAAATCACTAGAATCTTTGGAAGATAGAGATAGACGTAGCTATAGACAAATAGTTATAGGATTTGTTTTAAAATCCATATTTTTTAAATTGACCATTTTTGACTGTATTGTGTCATTACGTATGAATCTATCTATAGATATTTATGTTGGACTGGAAAGTTTAGAGCAATATGTTAGTTCATCACGGACGGTTGGTTAATAGTGGAAAGGTGCCCTAACATTGAGCCTGTTATATATCTTTTACATAATATTTATGATGTATTTAACTACATGATTAACATCGTATCTGAAGCTATGTATATATTATTCCAGAATACGAAGCTGTACTCCTAATTTAAGTCGATAATTAAGTCAGAAGTAGGAGAAATAGTATTATTACAATTAAACTTTTACAAATTCCAAAAAATTAATATAGAAGATTATACGACAATCGACATCCGAACATCCGAACTCTCTACGCTCGTTTAGAAAAGATCCGAAACTCTCGTTTAATAATCTAACAACTCCCGCGACTGGCGAGAACTGGAGCCGGGTGGTATATATTGTACTCGTTTAGCTCAAGTACGATTTGTATGCAACTCGTTTAGTAATCGGGAGAATTCGTACACACAAGATTCAACCGCGTCTCCTTTATGCGCTATACGAGAGATAAATACAGGGTTAAGATTCCAAGATGGCCGTGGCGACAAAGGGAAAGCAGGTGAAAAATATCAAATAAATATGAGGAAGATTCCTTGTTATTTGACTACACGCGAGGCATGTGATCAGACACTGTCCACTTTTCTTTCAAAACCTTGTTAATCTTTTTCAACAATTGACGGTTATCTGCTTAGAACTCAACTTCTTCTAACATCCTCTCTCATTCAAACATGTCTACTGCAATTCCATTCACTGGTACTCCAGAATTAAAGGCTAAGCAAGCCGCTTTCTCCAAGGCCTTACACGGTCAGGATGCTGACTCTAAGGTTGGTGTCTCTGCTCTTTTGAATAAGGACACCAAGGCCCATGAAATTGCCATTAACGACTTCTTGGAAAACTGGGATGGTAAGACTGACAAGGAAGCCGAACAAAAGAGATTAGAAAACTACAACCAAAGTACTCACTCCTACTACAACGTTGTTACCGATTTCTACGAATACGGTTGGGGTACCTCTTTCCACTTCTCCACTTACTACAAAGGTGAAGCTTTCAACCAAGCCACTGCCAGACATGAACACTACTTAGCCTCCCAAATCGGTATCAAGGAAGGCTGGAAGGTCTTGGATGTTGGTTGTGGTGTTGGTGGTCCAGCCAGAGAAATCGCCAGATTCACTGGTGCTCACATCACCGGTTTAAACAACAACGATTACCAAATCCAAAAGGCCTACCACTACTCTAAGAAGTACAACTTAGAAAAGCAATTAGAATTCGTCAAGGGTGACTTCATGAAGATGGATTTCCCAGAAGGTACTTTCGATGCTGTCTATGCTATTGAAGCTACTGTCCATGCCCCAGTCTTGGAAGGTGTCTACTCCCAAATCTACAAGGTCTTGAAGCCAGGTGGTGTCTTTGGTGTCTACGAATGGGTCATGACTGAAAACTACGACGAAACCAACGAAGAGCACAGAAGAATCTGTTACGAGATCGAAATCGGTGACGGTATTCCAAAGATGTACACTGTTGATGTTGCCAGACAAGCTCTTAAGAACGTTGGTTTCGAAATCGAATTCGAAAGAGACTTGGCTGATGCCAACGACGAAATCCCATGGTACTACCCATTAACTGGTGAATGGAGATACGTCCAATCCTTGTACGATTTGGCCACTTTTTTCAGAACCTCTTTCGTTGGTAGAAAGCTCACAAGTTCCTTTGTCTCTACTTTGGAATTCTTGGGTATTGCCGCTAAGGGTTCTTCCAGAGTCACCAGTGCTTTAGAAGATGCTGCTGTTGGTCTAGTTGCTGGTGGTCAAAAGAAGCTTTTCACCCCAATGCAATTATTCGTTGTCAGAAAGCCTTTGAACGCCGAATAAGCTGGTTAATATTACTCGATTGAATATTCTTGTAAAATTATACTCTGTGTGTTTCTTTTTCAGGGGGGGTTGGTGGACCCTAGATCATTGCATGTGTGCTCCATGAATTTGGGGAGAAGGCCTTTTGAAAACGTCCTCTTCTCTTATTTCCGTCTTAATTTCTGTATATTAAATTTATGTTCTTATAGTTTCTCGTACTATAGATACAGAATTAGCCGCCCAGTTAACAGTACTAACAGCTATAGGGTGGATTTTTAATTACATGCGTCGCACACACGGTTGAACATTTCAAGAAGAATTATAAGGACCAATTGTAATATTGGCAATAAATACAGTGGCGAATTTGAAGGAAAAGAATCTCTTTGAATAATGCTTTCAACTGATAAAACCTTCTAATAGTAAGGCACTCCTATCTCTTCTCTACTCACTTGCTTCTGATTCCTTCAGTTTTCAATAAACTTTATCAAATCATGGGTGGGGAAGAAAATATTCACGTCAATATCACAGGGTGGCAATGGTCCACAGAATCAATCAAAATTCACCCTATAGACCTCCATATAGAAGAATTCAAAGATAAATTGAAAGAAAAGATGAATATTGATAAGCAATCAGCGGGATTTATGAAGGTAGCAACCCAGATGATCAAACCAGATGATTTCATCAAGATGAAAAGGGGTAAAGATATACCGGTGGTATTTAAACTGAAGTTTATCTTAGAAGATAGTTTATCATCTGACACCAATGAAATGAATAATTCTCAAGATTTGCTGGTGAATCAAGACATTGTTGCAAAATTTGTTCAAAACTATGGTAACTGTGACTTTCAATACGATCGATTTAAGAACTTCACAGAAGCTGAATGTGTTCCAAAGGAGGTTATGAGTATTTCTAAGGAGGTTAAAGAATTTATTAAAGAAGCTGTTAGGTTTGGTTTTGAACTTCCTGATAATTTCTTCCAATTGAACAAAGTTGTTGAGGGTGTCGAGAAGTTTAAGGTAACTATGTTAGGGCTTGAAGCAAACTTAGAGGATTACTGTTTACCCACTGGTGGGCTCTTTTGTAATATTCCTGAACTCATTGAAGTTGCTAGGGACTCGGATGATAAGTTAATTGATGAAAATATTATCATGGAAACAATAGATAACTTTGAAAAGTTGAAATCTGAAATGGAAGACAAGCTTCTCAAAATGAAGAAGAAGTCAGATTTTATGTTTTACGTTACAGAAGAAGAAATTACAGAATCTAGATTTGTGTTTCTGATTAATGAATGGATTATGGAGTTCCCTGAGGAAGAAACTCCAACAGATTCGGTTAGTAAACCACTAGAATTACATCTACTTGAAGAAGAATTGCAAAAGGGGCTCGAATTTAGAATATCACCGCCATTCAAGGGCGATCATCCACCTTATAATGAGTCTAAGAACTGTTTAGAATACTCCCTTCCGAATGTTCCAAAAAGATTGAAGATTCCAAATGAAAATGAGGACCCTCTAAAGTATTTTTACTACATCTCTTCTAGGTTTAACGAAAGTGAATTAATCACTGAAAATTTGGAAAAAATGAAATTAGATATCTTTGAAGAAGATGATGATAGATTGGTTAAGCTAGGAACTGCAACAGACTATATCATACATGACGGTGAGTGTGAATCAATATCTGCAGAGATCATTAGGGAATCCAATAAGAATGGTTATCGAAGTAGCCCAACCCCAGACCCACATTATCTGAATATTACCATTAGAGGAAATCCCCGGCAAAATATGGTTGCGGAACCATACAAATTTCAAGATTTGAGCTCTCCTCATAAAGAAAACCAAAATCCATTAAAAGAAACATGTAACTTTCCCGGGTTATATGATGAGACAGATACCTCTTTGAACAGTCTTTTTGGAAAGTCTCACTTCGCTTCTCATAATCCAGCAGAGATTAAAACAAGTAATCACTTTGAAGACAGTCTTCATGTTACAAAAATGGTGACTACTTTCCTATCTTTGAATGAGACGACCAAAGATACCACTATGGCTAAGAGATCTCTAGACGATGAGTTAGAAGAACTTATATCAGAGAAAAAGAAGAAATCAAAGAAATCAAAGAAGTCAATTATCAATGATGCATTATCAAGTACCCGTCTTCCGTTGTTGGAATACTTAAAAGGAGATCAGCCATCTGAGACAATTATTCCCGAAAAGTTACCTCGTAGGGATCTCAACATGATTGATCAGGGGGTTAGTGACTGCCAAAATATCAGCTCAACCTTATTCAAAGATCTGTTCTCAAACACATCAGGAGTCATTGGGTTCAATTTAAGCTTTATCCATGAAAACCAAAATTACTTGCGTCTCTTGGAAGTACATGCTGTTGGTTTAAGAATCTTAGAGTTTGAAATGGATAAAACTGATGTTGATTTTTTGATAAATCCTCAAATGGGTGTAATGATACTATCCGCTATGTCCCTAGAACAGCTAAACTTGGATGGAAATTTGATCATTGGGGAGAGGCTTCTAGAAGCAAAGAAACGTTATCTTGAAGTTTATCTCATACTAAGTGTACCAAAATCATTCAAAAGATTCGAAGCGTTGGTAAACTTTCAAATTGCTGTCATTAATCTTGGTATTCATCCGATAATCACGACAAATTCGGTCCTTAATCATTGTGAATACATCTCAAAAATATCCGATAGATATTCTTCTAAAGATATCTCCGAAGACGATTTAGGTAATTTGGAAACTGATCAAAAAGTGAGTTTTCTTCTTAGTTGTGGGATAAATCAGTTCGCTGCTGTTCAAATGTTAAAGAAGGCGTCGCTTCTAGAAATTATGACTATGAGCTCTAAAGATCGCTTGAGAATTTTCCCTTTTCTAACACCACATATAGAAAAAAACATTGAACGATTGATAAGTTTAGAGTGGAGTATCACAAATTAAGTGATTATAATTTGTGTAGTTTTTGTTTGGATAAATATTTAAAATGAATATTTCAACTTCAGGCTTTGTTTGATATTGAAATTGTAGTACTGTAGAAGTATTTACTGAAGTATTCATGGTATGGATTTGCACCTACATCACCACATCCATTGCCCGCATGTACTTGTTACCTCCTGTAAATACCTGTGAGACTATCTACGGCTCAAAAGGAATATCAGTGAGGTGAAACACATAGAGCTGTAGGAGAATGTCTAATATTGTTGTTGTTTTAAATCATTCCAACAATATTTAGGAGATAAGGAGAGATAAGGAGGCCCCAAAAAATGCCAAAATGTTACAATTATCTTCTAGAAGTCATAAACAGACCAAACAAAAACCAAACTAACCAGCGGGAGGTGCAAAAAAACTAAAAATACTCCGAGACGGGGAATCGAACCCCGGTCCACCATGCGACAAACGGAGATTCTAGCCACTAAACTATCTCGGAAGAGAGGACGAGGTGTCGACAGTGGGTGTCTTTCCGTCTCTGATTAGTTAATTTCGAAGACATCGTCTTGAAGTTTTACGGCACGGATTGGTTTGTTCATATAAGAACACGGTATAAGTTAATAATTCGGGTGGATTCAATATGAATTAATGAGGTTTCTAATGGTCTTGTTCTTACAGGGGTGTTAGTGGTTCCATAATTGACCAACACTAAGCAATCAGTGGCAATTGTTCATGAAATATCAACATAATGAGTTGTTTACGTATTATAGACTGGAATTTATGGGTTGTGTGAGTTACTGAAATAACTATCAATCCTTATAAACACTTTCTATATGTAGTATAAATTGGCATAAGTATAAAATGTGGGGAAAGTGTTCTTATAACATAAAATGTAAAATAATAAATCGTATGACCATATTTGTTGTATGACGTATATCGGATAATTACATCCGATCATGGAAGTCGTACCTCGGAATAAACCATAAGTTATATTACGGCTACATAAAAAATGGCCCAGTTGTTACTAAACTATTTTTTGATGAGAGGAAAACAGAACCGATGACAGTCCATAGTAAAAAAAACTAGGTTATAGTGGGGAATAAAAAACATATGCCCGACGTGGGGCTCGAACCCACAGCCTTGAGATTACTTTAAACCGAGACGAAGGTCCCATGCCTAAGAGTCTCACGCGCTACCGATTGCGCCAGCCAGGCCCAGAAGTGGTCAACAAAGCGGCCACTTTTCCTACGTGATTGCAAGAAAAGTTTTGTTTTTCCTATCACTTTCATCAAACGTTGAATTGGAAGTTTGGTAGTCTTTATAGAAGTTATCAGTTAAATTAGATTTATGTGTTATTAGTTTTATATATTTTAATTGAAGCGTTTATTGAAAAAAAAACCTATCGCCCATTCACACTCTTCATGATGTTCTACTCCTCATGATCTATTCCTACACATACCTAGACAAACATAAACATAAGTATCTAGGTAGAGGGTAGCAATTAACCAGTTATAGTGCCAGACTCATAATTTCCAATCTGAAAATATTTTGCACAACAAGAATTTCACAGGATGAATTTGCGAAAACGATTACGAAAATTATTTAACCCTGCAGGCTGCCAGATAGTTCTTTGCTGGACAAGAAAATTAGATTTTAAACTGATTTAGGGTTTCACAAAAGGGAAAGTGAGAGAAGATATTGACAAAGCATAATACAAATACTGCCGTACGGAGCACTGGAAACAATATGAATGACTGATTGATAATTTCGATTCAAATAGTTGGAAGATTTTGGACTTCTGATCTCTAGTCTTAAATCACATGAATTCTCCATAAACTGATACAATACGTGCCAGATTTCTATAATTAGTCTCAATATTTATTGGAAGATGGGCTTAATCTCATAATTCGTGCAATTAAAAAAAAATATTCATGTGTATATGTATTTATATGATAAATATTTAGCATATGGCAACCATACCCAACTGCCTCTTGAGTTCCCCTTCATCACTTCTTCTTTTCTCTCCTCTCTATCTCTCTTCTCCCTTTATCCCCTCCACTCTTCATCCTCTTCGTAATATTCTTTCTTGTGTTTGAAGAATTCACCTTCCTTGTGGATTGACCTGGGCGTCTCCAGAATGTAAATAGTAGCAGTCTTTCACGTGAATCAATCCTAAACTGAATCCAATAGCAATGGATCATATAGTCAATTGATGTCTCATGTAGTGTCTATCCTTGTAAGTCAATTAACTCTGCAATCAATAAATAAATATATTTAGATATATATATATTATTTATAAATTATTATATTACGTATGTTTAATTGACAATATATTTAACTAAAAATTTATAATATATAATAATTTATTATATACAAATAATTCGAATTGAGCTTTTTTTTAAAATCTTAATAACACGACGTACGTTAATTTAAATTTATTAAATAATATATATGTATAGATCTAGTAGTAGTAAATTAAATTTTCAGAATCATCCCGGTGGTACTTGCTATTGTGCTCAAAATTTATTTTAAAGATAACATATTATGAAACGCACTGGTAATCTTTGTAACTAGCTTTAAATATCTGCCTACTGGCTAGGATCTCCCAATAGTTAATGCTAGAGTAGTTAACGAATCGTTTGGCAATAGAAAGTTGGAAAACCCTAAAGCTTATTTCTGAATTAAACTCTAAGCTATAGCTAAGTTCAAGGTTATACGGTCCGGAGTATTTTCGTGCCCGTTTTGCTGTAGGTAAGTGTACAAGAAGTAGGTGTCTATTCATGTGTTAAGGCTCATCCTACCAGTATGCTTTCTCCACTCGGTGTCGATCGTTCTCTCATCATATATAACCCTCATGAACGCCAATCTTCTCCTTGTCTTAAAGCCAACAAAGAATAGATCTATTGACTGTAATCTATAAGATCCTTCTTCGTCACATTGTGATCAAGACCATCCCATTCCTCTTGCGTGATATCTTGAGCTCTAAGAGTGCCCTTGATACTGACATTCCAACAGTTTTGAGATCTCAATCAATTTTCTTCGAAGAAGAGATCGTCATACGTATCTTAGTTTTAAATAATGAAGTATTGTAGATATATTAGATGGATCATTGGATGATGTATTAAAGAAATATCTTCTATATGTAGTGAGTTCTATCAATATTAGTGGATATGTCAGTCTTTATATATAAATATTCTATCCTCACTCCCCTCATTATCATCATGTCATATAACTAGCTCTTTGAGTCCTCATATGTGCCATTGTTTCTCCTCAAATGTACAGTTCTACAGTCTGTGAATTATTACAGTCACTTCTCTTATCTTAGATATTGTTGGGTGCTGTCTATTCCCTTGTCTCCTGTAGTATGACCATAGATTATATGTCCTTATTGGTTGAGGTACGATGAATACGGCTTTAGGAAGTTGTATGGGCGCTGATTCCGAATCACACACCAATGAACCTTTCAGGATAGGATTTACTGGTTATGAGAATAACATTGTAACTCATAACGTATTTGATACGCTTAAGATTAACTATACACCGTGTGGTTTAGGGTTTTAGTATAAATACAGGTTTATTCAGGAGTTTCTGCCGTTAAGATTATGGGCCAGAAATAGGGATTGCAAAAAAAAAAATCCGGAAACATCCTGAATCGCACTCACTTGTAGATTAGTATTACAATATGTTTGAAACTATCAAGAACTACATATGGCATATACTGGAAGTAGCTGAGTATGTTCTCTCTAAAGATACCAACTTAACCAATACGTTCAATTCCAAACACTTATATTGGGGAACATACTCATGAATGTCAACTCTTGGTGTATATGATCACATGATATTATTAGTAATTACATAGAATTTTAAATGATCACATGACTATATCTTAGAATATTATGTATTCACTTCAACCAGTCTTCTACCTCATGACACAGTAGACAGAGAACATCAGTTCTATTAGGAAGTTCTGGGTTGTAATTGTTGAAGATGAATAGAAGGTTCTAGAAGAACTTTCCAGTAGTCCTCGAGTATAATCATGCGGCACTACATGAGCTCTTATCATTGGTTGTTGGTTAGACTAGGAGTATGAGTATCCATGGCTCCTTACGTCCAAAACTGGTAGTATTGGCGGATGGTGCTTGCACCAGAATGATTTCTGTTAGTTCTTATAAGACCTTTTATTCAAAGTGTGGTCTGTAGAAGCTATGTTGGTAGATTCCTAATGTATCCTTGTGGAATTCTTCCAAGATTCTTGGTAGATGTTTCTGTGTAACCTTCATCTTTTTCCAAACTCGTAGATGTTCTTTCTTCTCGTCCTCCCGAGTCCGTGCAATCTGGAGAGACTCTTCCACCTATCACAGTTTGTTTTACTAACATCTTTAATATTAAATCAAACCTAAACATAATATCTAAACATTTTAAAATCTCTGGCTCATACACCCTATCTAATTCTGTAAAAAAGCCATAAATCTTGTGCTTTTTTTTTCAGATTAACAATTCATATTTATTTCATTTTCATACATGATTTGCACCTAATCTCTTTCCAATTTCCTTCCTATTCTATTTTTACTATACTAGACCTGAGTACCTTAGCCAAATCGTACCTCTCTTAACAGCAAGTCTAATCCGATGAGCTTTTCCCCGCCTTGTTATCGGTTACACCTCTCTGTCTCCTTGGACAGTCTTCTTCTTTCCCGCCGAAGATACTTGAGAACATTGACCTCTTACTGCACCTGGCTGGGCCACCTATGAAACCTTTCAGCCCCATTAATTAAATCTCCTCTGTAACCTGACTAGAACCCTCTGTGGCCAGGATGTGAAAATACCAAGGAGCTCTATTTGACTAAGAGTTCGGTTTTTCATTCTTCATTTCGCCATAGGTGGGGGTTGAACCTAGGATACGTTTTTATTATCATCATTTATATCTTTTGCATGGAACTGTAGTCACCATTCGGTGTGCCATAAAACTTCAAGACGATGTCTTCGAAATTAACTAATCAGAGACGGAAAGACACCCACTGTCGACACCTCGTCCTCTCCTCCGAGATAGTTTAGTGGCTAGAATCTCCGTTTGTCGCATGGTGGACCGGGGTTCGATTCCCCGTCTCGGAGTATTTTTAGTTTTTTTTGCACCTCCTGCTTATTAGTTTGGTCTTTGTTTGATTTGTTTATGACTTCTAGAAGATAATTGTAACATTTTGGCGTTTTTTTGGGACATCCTTATCTCTCTCTCCCCCCTCTCAATAATCAGTAATTGAGAGTTTGTGGATACTGCTCTACAGTACCTATTCCAAAGTCCATCCAATAGAGTCTCATCATCTCCTAAATATTGTTGGAATGATTTAAAAAACAACATTAGACATTCTCCTACAGCTCTATGTTGTCTTGATTCTAATTGAATGTTTCATGCACATATGCACATGCGGGCAATGCGTAATTTACCCTAGTACTTGCAGATGCATAAAAAGGATAATTGGTCCCTGGGTTTTGGAAACAAAGGACCACGGTACCTAGAGAATAGGTACTCTTCCAGAAGGTTACTACTGCCAGGCTCCAGCTATCTGAATCTCGTAATATGAAAAAGTTTTTCAGAGAAAGTTGATCATGCAAAGAAATCTCCAAAATTAATATAATGACCCACCTCACCCGGTAAGTATCTATGTTTCGATACCCAGCTTACTTAATAGTAACTCTAATAGATGAGCCTCAAGGCTCAAATGTATTATGTAATCGGAGTGTGTTGCTTTTTTCATTTCAGAAGTTTATTATATAAGCCCAGAAAATGTAAAGTTTGACTGACTTAATGCACAGTTGATAGTGTTTCTGACAATCATTCCAAGTTCAAGAATATTGATATTTCACTTGCAAATTTGCCCTCAGTATCTTAGTACATCTTAATTAGCACTATTTCTAAATTCACGCAAGGGAATACTGATTTCCTGAAACGTTTCAAATATCGATATACCTTCAACCCGAACAGCCTAGCCAATAATCAGTTGCCTCTACTACAAGACTTATTAGCCATCATGTCAAATTCAAGCCCATCTCCAAACACGACACCGACCACATCCACAACATCGCTTTCTTCGTCGATAAACTCCAATAATACCAAGCAGACCACCACCACGAAACCAAAGAAGACACGGTACAGAGTTCCAACAGTCTGTAAAGTATGCCGTAAGAGAAAAATGAAGTGTGATAAGCTCAAGCCACATTGTACGTCTTGTATCAGAAACAATACTACTGATTCGTGTGTCTATAAAGATCAGCCTTGGGTTAACGGTAGTGACAACAGTACGAGCTCTGGTATGAATGGAGACGAATTAGTGGAGATCCAACGGTTGCAGGAACAGATTAGAGAGCTGCAACGTCAGAATGAAGACTTACAAACCCAACTACTTCTTCCAAGCTCTTTCCCTAACACAACATGGCCATTAGGAGTGACAGAGAGTGATGACAATGATCCAATATCGCAATTGGCACATAATTTCGACCTATTAATGCTCAAAGAGTCAAAGATGTCACATTTTGGCTCGACATCTTTAATGGCCGTGGTATCCAATGATCCAATGTTAAGACAAATCTTAAACCCGTTCACAGATTTCAGAAGATGGGGGATAAACCTGGAGAAATTTTATCTCTACGATCAGGGATTTCTACTAAAACAACAACATGCAGGAATGTGTAACTTCACACCAGAAGATGACTCAGCTTGGGTAGCTAAACCTCGAACTTTCCAGAATGATATGGATGAGAACGACAAGGAGCTAGTGAGAAAGATCAATGAGATCTTACCCTCTTTAGAAATCGTCTATGGATTGATCGAGTACTTCTTCAAAGTGCCTTACTGTTTTGTTCCGATCATCGACGAGGATTCGTTCAGAAAAAACATAGAATCCTTACTTGTTGGGGATTCAAATGGTAAGGCGGTATTGGTTGTCACCAACGCCACTCTATTTGCCACTGTAGCTGTGTTACTATGTGTTTTACGTTTCAGTTTCATCACTTTGCCAAACAGTGGCAGCAGATCAAGCCAGCAACAGTTCCAAGTCACCGAATTGATCAACAAACTGAACACAACACAGACTACGATTCCTCCAACATTCATCGAATTCGCCAAGTCCTCACTCATAAACTCTGATGCTCTACGGAAGCCCACTTTGAAGCATATTCAAGCATTGTTAGTGATCAGAGTTTATCGCCAACACTCGCCAGAGGATCCCGATGAGAGCTCAGACTCAACAATCTACCTTGCTATGATCATCCAAATGGCCAAGATGCATGGCTTACACAGAGACCCGTTAAATTTCCCAGCTGTGAATAACAATCGGCAAACGGTACACATTTGGAGAAAGATCTGGCTGATGTTAATGAACCTTGACGTTATGCAATCCTTTACCTTTGGATGTCCCTTGCTAGTACGTGATGAGAACGAGTACGATACAAAACTGCCCTCATTAATAGTGGATTCTGGAGAAAAGAACATGAGTGATATAGAGAGACAGTGTGTGATTTCGATGATTAAGACACATGAAGTGACGCTTCTGTTGAGAGATATCACTGGCAGTTTCACAAAGATCAAGAATCAACCGAAGAGATCTGATGTCGAGAAAATGCTTCTGAGAATAGAAGGCGTGTTGCTAAGATACCGTTCGTTGGAAGATCTTTGTACTGGATTGGATATCACAGAAGATTCCAACGAGCAATTTGTTCATAAGGTGGATAAACTCAGAGATATTGTAAACAAAACCACCTTATACCAGGTTGTTGCCACGTGCCAACATATCCTCATGCTTACTTGTCCCCCAGAAGAAGTTTTCCTTGCCAAAAACTACATTGCCAAATCGTTGGAATCTACGTTGATCTGCTTCAAGTTTGCCTCTGAATACGCTGAGAGTATCACGTCGGAATCACATAATCGGTTCAGAGGGGTAGCTGTCCTGGAAACGTTTGCGGTTAACTCTGTTTTGGATAATGTTAAGAAGTTGGTTCACATCCTCAAGTCGTATCGATTAAGGAGCCTCAGTGATAACTTGAACTTGGAGAAAGTTGTGGATAGCTTCACATTGCCTGACTCCCGGGGTATAAAGACATGGTTAACGTTGACTTCAGAGACAAACTTCCCTCTTGGTGACGTTCTCAACTTCAGACTAAACCAGTTCATAGATATCCACTTGAAGAAATTATCATGGAGATATTTTGTCGCCTGGATAATCGTCAATTATGTGAGAATGTTTTCTGTTTATTTTGAAGAGAAGTTTCCTGAACAGGCAGCGCTCATTAAGACCAATTTGGATTGTATCCATGCCTCAATCAACACCAGCACTCCAACTTCATCAGTTTCCCAACCAGATGTCATTGAACAACATGATGATATTCCTGATTTCTGGATCAAATTCCTCGATGGTTCAAATCAATCCAAATTCAATTATCTCTCTCCAAACTTTTCAAACTTCGAAGATCCTAATACTATCATTGATCCATTTTTCAACAGCATTGTTACCAAATCAAACACTGCTGACTTCAACCAGTTAAATACAAACAGATCCACCGCCACTGCTACTACTACTACTACTACTACTACTACTTATGCTGATCTTCTAACAGACATATCCCCAGATATCATCTATGATCAGTCGATGGATTTCGATAATCTAGGACTAGGATTCAATTTCTTGAACAGTGGGTTAATGCTACAGGAAGATGATAGTAGTGGCAATGTTGACCAATACCAAGAGATTGATTCATTTCTAAACGATTTACAAATGCCAACTACTCAGCCTTAACAATTGAACTTATAAACAAAATAAATAAATTATATAAAACAAAATAAATTTAAATCATTAATTAAATACCTAACTTGTACATACTGCCAGATATACTTGATTACCAAGAATATTACATGTCATATATAGCTGGTCTGGTAACATAATGTGTTGATCATTAAACTTTGAATTATTTCGTTCATATACCATTTTCATTAGGATTATTGACAGGCGGACTTGCAAGTTTAGTTCTCTTTGGTGGTGGATACCTAGGCTTACCGATTTGTCTATTTGGCATCATTCTAGGATTATCAAATCTTATTCCTACCTTTTCAGCAGAGTTTGGAGCTAGGCCTGGCCCTGTAGATGTTGAGCTTGTAGTTGAAATGGGAGTAGCATTTGAGTTCGAGCTTAAATGAACAGCAGAAGACCCCTGACCTGCTCGGTTGTGATTATTTGCAAGTACAGGATTAGCATTTGAAGATGGTGCAAGAGGTATCGAGCTAATTGAATTAGAGTTAGGAGTTGTTCTTTTGATAGGAGCAGATTTTGTAGGATCAACTGTACGTCTCATTGAAGGACTTATGAATTGTGGGTTGAATTGGTCTGTGGATGAAACATTGTTATTCTGGACTTTTTCTGCAACTCTGGCTGTAAAGAATCCAACTTGTGCTGGAATATTAACCGGATCAGGTGAATTATTCACCGCCGTCTGATTTGCAGCTTGAATCCTGTTGGAATTGGTTATATGATTAGTCACTACTTGTTCTTTGCTTAATAAAGACGAGGTAGTTTGATTTTTGGTATTGTCGTGCTCACTTGAAGATTTCACAACACTTGTGTTGGAAGTTGGCGCTGTTTGGTTTTCTTTGGAACTGTCATTGTCTACCAGTGTGCTATTATTTCCATTGGAGGGGGCCGAATCTTGATTGCTCAATTCTTTCAGTCTCTTTTCTTCAAAGAAATTATCAATGTCGTCATTGTCTGAATCTGGAACGATATCATCACTGAAAGTCAACGAATCATCAAAGTCAATATCGTTGTAGAACTTTGTATTTGTGGGCGTTTCCAACGATCTTTTGCTTGGTACAACTTTCAGTGGTTGCGCTGGGGCAACTTGGTTCTGTTGATTATTCCTTAATGCCTGTGGTGGTGGATAGCGATTAGGATTATTCAGATTTGGTGAATGATTCTGTGTGATTGGAGCAGAATGTTTAGCAGGTGTCACCAGTTTAGAATGCTGAATTGGCGCTGGAGTTGGTTGATGAGTGCTGTGATTGTTATTGAAAGATGTTTCTTCTTGCTTGGGAGGAACAGTATTGGTTCTTGTGCTTGGTACGGCAGTGTCTCCAAATCTCATCAAGTTGGACTCATCAAAATCAGGAGGGGCAACCTTGACACCATGGATTCTCTTCAAATAATCCTTATCATAGAGACAATTCCCCATAGCATTACCGAATGATCTAAGAGCTCTTTTCAATCCGTCTGTGACAGCTTCTTTCTTAGCCTTCTCAAAAGCTGCAGCCTTGGAACGAGCATTCTCTATACTACCATACCCGATATCTTCATGGTATGCTCCATCTTTCAAAATCACACGTATAGTAGCAGAAATACCAACGCCATATTTGCCGTTGTTGCTATCAAGGTAATCTACTGTAATGTTTTTGACTTCAGAGTACCAGCCATTGAAACCAAAGATAGAATTAGCCAAGTTAACCGCCTTCCAACCTTCGAGATACGACACACGAACTCCACTAGCACCTGGTCTGGTAGAGATATACTCAGGCCCCAACTTCTTTTCCAACTTCTCCTGTACTGTGAGCCTTTCATTAGCATCAAACTGCTCAATTTTGATATTCTTGCCACCAAAGGCATCATTTGTCATCGTTGAACTCATAACCGAATATGGAGATATTATAGAGTAGATGTATCGGTATGAATTTGGTAAGTTAATAAACTAGCTGTGAAAGATTTGATTAACACTGTTGCTTAACGATAAATAGTTAAGACACTGCCAAAACGCCAAAACTCAAAGGAATTTCTCAGGTTTTTTTTGTTTATATCAGTGAGGCGCGCGCGCTGTATTGTTTACATTTCGTGTCCCGTACCAATTACATAAGCCATTTCAACCGAGAGTTTTGACAGAGCACACGCTAGAGAGTTCCATCATTGGCAAAAAAAAAAAAAAATAATCGATCTGAGAGATCTATACATTACAAACAGTTCATGTGTTAAAGCTGTTCTAAGTCAGCCTTTCAATTCACCACCGCCTTACATTTAGGATTTATATATTCTGAGTCCTGTTCAAACATTTTACAGTAGCGATAATTGATACACTTCCATCTTGATCTGCTTTCTATCTGTATTACAAAAGAGACTTTTAACAAGGATGAGTTCGCACCCTTACACTTTATCAGGCTTGAGATCATCGCCTGCCCAACAATCATCGTCAACTCCAAGCTTTCCGAACAAGTCAGAATATCATTACAATTCCATATTTGATTCTGTTCTTCTTACAAGATTCCACAATCTCACAAGATTCATAATAAGTTCGACGTGGATTTTAACAATCGTTCTAACTATCCCATCAAACATAAGCTTTGTTTCCCAACTGCTACCATTCAGAGCTATTCCTATAGCCCTGGGTTTCTATGTTTTGGCCTGCCTGAAAAAATCTAATCTTCATGTTGATTTCCTTGGGTACAAGACACTCTCCAGTCAAGTTTTAGGACAGTTATTTAACAAGAACTTCCTGCTTGTATTGACAGCCTATTGGACTTCTTCATTATTGTTCTTTGTCACTTTAAGTGGGTCTTTATTCACTGAGTTAGAAATCATGTCTGTTCCCTTGAAGCACCAATATCCATTGTTGAATGATGAGTTTGTCTTCTTGTATTTCTTTGGATCCTTCATTGCATTGGTTTACTCTTTGCAGCATTCCATTTTAGACCGTGACAGATTAGTTTTCAGATATGGCCATTTCCATCAACATCCAAAGCAGGCTCTTATCCAAAAGATTCCAAGCATCATTTCACGCTCAATCGTATACTCCACTCTTTCTGTCTTGCTATGCCCTGTTGTTTATTGGTTTGTCCGCCAATATGTTTATGATGTTTTGTTTATTATCTTGAGCCCATTTTACACTTTGAACGCTAATTATCCTTCGTTCTCCATTTCCTTTGTCTTCTTTACTAAGGTTTCGATGATTGGTTCCATGTTAGTTCTCTCTTGGGAGGGTTTGAATGCTGGATTCAATGCTTATTTATCAATTGGCTGCTTACACCGTGGCAACACACTATCTAAGTTTTCCAAGGATCCTTTAGTCTCTCTATTAACAGGATTAAGATCTGAGAAAGCCTTTGCCAAGCTTACAGCCTTCCAAGAGTTAGCATACATTTCCAAATCCAACGACCAAGAGGCCAGAGAAACTATTTACAACAGAAACAACAGAAGAGAGGTCATTTGGAAGGACATTCTCACAGAATGCGAGAAGGTAATCAGAGAGAACAACTCCAGTATTAACTTTGTTCTTGATCAAAACTTGTTAAAAAAGACAAATTCTGTGAAGTTGGGCCCACAGACAACGGTTACAGAACAGAACATCTTTGGAAGAGATTACTACAACCCAACAGAAGCCAAAGACCACGTGATCCATGTGGTTCCATCTATAGACCCATCTCAATCAATCTTGGACAATGGTATTCTCTCAATTATCGTCAAGAACGCGAAGTTATTGATTCAATTGGCTCAAACTTACTATGTTCGTTTCCTTCAATCTACGGTTGGTCTGCCATTCAGACATACCGCTTTGAGAGAATCTGAAAGAATTTGTCCAATTCCAGTGACGGTTGGAAATGCCATCATTGCCATCTCTTTACTCTCCACAAATGCTTACGACGAAGATAAGAAAGGCACAGTTTCTTCAACAGTTGGTGATATTTTGGAAATTTTGGAAAAATCCGTTATTACATGTGGTCGTTTCATCAACAACTATCCTGAATATTTGGTGGAGACAGAACAGGGGAATATCGTCACATTAATCCATGGACTTTCTATCGATGCCTTCTTTGAAGTCACCATCAAATATAAGTGTGTTTTGAAAGATCTAGTTTTGTCCCCAGAAACTTCCAAATTGGTCAAATGGTCTTTAGAGAATGCAGTCTGAAGAAGGAGAAAAGAATCTTAGCTTAACAGTTTTTGTATAGAATCACAGAAAGAAAGAAAGAAAAAAAAAACATAAATTGTACATTACAATAGTTAACGAAAAGATAGAAAAGACACAAATAATTATTGCATATATCTAAGAACAGGGCTTCTCTCACATTAATAAACTCAAAAGTTGGAGGGAGAATGGCAGATCAAACTATGGATCCGCCATTGCCATTGTTGTTATTATTATTATTCCCTGATCTGTTGTTCCCAGTCATACTGTTTCTTGGGTCGACATCCAACAACACCGGTTTCAAAATGTTATCATCGAACGTTTGGAACCATTTCGAACTGTCTGACTCATGAAGAATGGTCGCCATAGTATCCACCAACGACTGGCTTGGTTCATCGGCATATGGTTGACGCTGTGGAGATGGCGATCTCCCATGGGATGAATCTGAGCTGGGTATCAGATTGGTGTTTACACTGCCAACCAAGGAGTCTCCACGAAGAAGAGCATTGTTAGGCGGGTTGATGTCCAAAGAACTGCGTGATTTCCCATTATCAGAATATGGATCTCTGATGTTTGGAGACGAGTCGTTGAAACGACGGCTTTGTAGGATCTGATTAGAGGCTGTCCCCACTTGGGCCCTTGTTGTTTCGATGTCAAACTCATCGTCTGATTCATCGTCAGCGACACAGCCCGTCTTGATGTTCAGGACTTCAAGCATTCCTGCAGTAGTACCACCAAACATAATAACTGTCAACACAACCACAACCAACACAGTGGCCAACAAGGTGCTCTTGAACTCGCCTTGGATACCCATGGCCAATGCCACACCAACAGCACCCCTTAAGCCAGCCCAGAAAGTCATCATCTGATATTGGTAAGGGATTTCATCTGGAATGTTCTGATTGCCTGCACGGGCTCTATGTGTCCAGTTGATGACTCTTGAAAGAGGGAAAACAGCACACCATCTAGCAACACAGATGGAGATGGTGGTCACTATGATCAGCATTGGCTTGTATACGAGTTCGACTTCGGTGAACAAGGCAAGACCCAAGTAGATGAAGATGAAATTCTCAGACAAACGAGCCAATAATTGGAAGATATACTTGGTGGAAATTTGGGTTCTTCTGGACATGTTGTAATAGGCGTAGTGTTTCAAGGTGATCCCACAGAACAACAAACTGACAATACCAGACATGTGGCAACCGTTGGAAAAGAAGTAGGATTCGTAGGCGATCAAAAGAACAAGGCAACTTTCGATCTGTGGATATCTTCTAATGTGTGAATGTTTCAAGATCAACGCAACAATGAAGCCGATGACGACCCCGATCAACAGGGAAACTGTGAAAGTCATCATGAACAACCCAGCACCTTCAAAGATGGAAGAGAACGTAGGGTCTTTGCCATGGAACTGTTGGCAAGTTTCAAACATAACAATGGAAATCGCATCATTCAATAGAGATTCACCAAAAATAATGGTATACAGTTTCGGGTCCACCTTGTAGGCATTGAAGATGGACAGAATAGTGACTGGATCAGTGGCAGATAGTGTGGCACCGACAGACAAGGCATCAACAAATGATAAGTTGATAGATTCCAAGCCCAATTTGGTCCACATCCACAAAATGATACCAAGAACGACAGAACTGATGAACGTACCAGGAATGGCAAAAGTCAAGATCGAACCAATATTCCTAAAGAAATTCGCCTGATGTAGCTCATACCCAGAGTTCAGAATGATTGGTGGCAAAAGAACATTGAAGAAATATGATGAATTGAAGGTGACAGTGTCTTGAATATAATGACCTGGAGAAATTCTAATGATCAAACCAACAACCATACCATAGAAAATAGACAAAACCGTTTCATGAACAGCCTGAATACGCTTTTGCTGGAGGTAATAACTGGACCACAGTGCAGAGATAAGAAGAAATAATAGGATGAATAAAGCCCATGAACTGAAGATTTCCTCGGTGATTGGATTAGAATCTAGATCGTCACCATCTGGAACGTCAGGAAGATCAGCATCCGGGTCGTCACTTAGAGCCCTCTTAACAAGGTACTTGCCTGTCCATAATATGATACTGGACATCGGTGATTGTGTGTTATTTTTTTGGCTTTTAAAACATCCTATAAAAGGTAAATTAGATGTTCACCTATCGTGTCCTTTCACTTTATCTCCTTGCAGCTTAGACGATGAATCCACAGCCTGCAAGAGAACATCCAAACACCTGGAATTTAAAGAATTGGGTGGTGATGACGTAATAATTATGTAATAATCATTTCCATACCAAACACCAGAACGTTGATGAAAAGAAATACCTTTAATATTCCTCCTTCAAGTACAATGGACAAGAAATAGTGATATTGGTCCTTTTTTTTTTTTTTTGGCTTTTCTGATCCATATATCCCATCTGTAACAATGTCTAGTATGTTAAGAAGAATCTGTGAGTGAGTCTAATTTCTTCAAAAAAAAACACAAAGATGAAATGCTGACTCAAATAGTCAAACCAAATGATCATCACATCACAATTTTTTCACTCTGGACAACAAAGTACTAACCATTAATCCATCTTCTCTTAGGCCGTCCTGTCGTTATCTCTGGTCCATCTGGTACCGGTAAGTCCACCTTATTGAAGAAGTTATTTGCCGAATACCCAGACAACTTTGGTTTCTCAGTCTCCAACACCACTCGTCAACCACGTGCTGGTGAAGTTAACGGTAAAGATTACAACTTCGTTACTGTTGATGAATTCAAGAAGCTTATCGATGAAAAGGCATTCATTGAATGGGCCCAATTCTCTGGTAACTACTACGGTACCACTGTCAAGTCTGTTGGTGAAGTCTCTAAGGCCGGTAAGACTTGTATCTTAGACATTGATATGCAAGGTGTCAAGTTAGTTAAGGAGACTGACTTGAACGCTAGATATCTTTTCTTAGCTCCACCATCTGTCGAAGAATTGAGACAAAGATTAGAAGGTAGAGGTACTGAAACCCAAGAATCAGTCGAAAAGAGAATCTCCGCTGCTACTGCTGAAATCGAATACTCCAAGACCGGTGCTCATGACAGAATCATTGTTAACGATGACTTGGACAAGGCCTACACCGAGTTAAAGGAATTCATCTTTGAACAAAAATAATTTTATTTGTATAAACATTTAGTAATAAAAGCAATCGCATATTATAGCCTATACCACCCCACATCAATTAAGTAAATCAAGGGGATCTTTTCCTTTGGAAACATGCTTCATCATCTCAAAGAATGTTGATTCAGGACTTAGTCTCAGAACTGATGACTTCGAATTAAGCGTAGGCTTGCTTGGTGTAGCTAAAGTTGAACTTCTAAAAGCGGAATGTTTTCTTCTCTTTTGTGATATCATGGGGTCCATCAGGTCTTCATAGGAGAAATCTGCAACCTTCAAACTTCTTTTTCTAACCTTTCGAATCTTGGAATCAGTGGGCATTACCAAAACATGATCATGAATTCTAACTTTCTTCTTGGTCTTTTCATTTGTGGACAGGTTCATGGAGCATGGTGAATCCATAGAAACACTGCTGGTCATGTTCTTATCATCTGGCATATCTACATCTTCAGAAGATACATCCAGTAATTTCAGATGATCCAAATCCTTGATATCAAACTTGAGATAGTCACTTGTATTTAAAGGAGAGGAGTCTGAAGAAATCCTACTGTTCCTTAACTTGAGAGCCATTTTTATCAATTCATCACCATCATCATCATCATCATCATCATCATCACCAGTAGTCTTTCGTACGGGCCGTCTCAATACATTAGACTGCTTTAATCTTTGGCACCTCCTTGATAAAGGGCTCTCATATAGGTCAAATGAGTCATCAACAGAGATCCCGTCAATGATAGGTGATGACAGAACAGAAACGTTGGTATGAAGATCAGGTGATACATCTTCAGTGTCAGGTTCAGAACATTGTAATTTTGGAGTTGAATAAGAGTAGAAGTCCCCTTTAGAATCAAAAGCAGTAACATGTGTCCACTTTATGTTTCCCTTCGATGCCGCTCGACCCATTGGTGTTTCTTTGTCGAAATCCATTCTTTGTCTGAATCCACCCAAGTGTGTACTTAAAGAAAATGAATCCTGAGGTGTTGAAGTTGATTTTGGAGACAAATCAACATCTGAAGGTTGAAGAGATATTTGTGGCGTACGGTAATTGAGTGAGCAAAAATACGAAGACTCCAAAACCTTCTTTGGCTTCAATGTTAACCCAGTAGTTCCAGTTATAGAGCATCTCGAAGTATTGGTGATGTCATGGAGAGGACCACTGCTGTTGGGAACGACCTTCAGTCCTGAAGATTCAGATTCATCTTGAAAGAGACGATTTTTCAAGAAAGCCCCAGTGGATATTCGGTGTTTGGGTTCATCTCTGAAAACATTAAGTTTGGTCATGCCTTGAATCTTCTTGGGTGAGACACTTCTAACAGCTGCATTTATGTTATTGATAGAGAAGAGCTCGTTCACATAGTCTACATCCTTGGGCAATGGCGGTGGCTCCATATCAAAATCTTCAAAATCTTCATTCAATTTAGTATTAGCTGAAGAAGCTGAATTCATTATGTCATTCTTCAGAGGCGATTGGATCTGAGGAAGATTATCATTTTTCTGTGGAGATTTGATAGAAGTGTTTGTTTGGTTGAACGTTGAATCACTCAAAATAGCATCTTATGGAAATGGTAGTCAGTATTTCATGTCCCCGATTGATCTAAATTCTAAAAGGATTAAGTGTCTTATGTGTTTACCTTTGAAGATTGAGTCCCTATAGACATTAAAACGGCGTGGTTTGGTGTAGTACATTCTAGACTCTGTTGTGTTCCCTCTCAATGAGTTTCTGTTGTTTGAATGTCAATCCTGTGTGTAGAATAGAACGTAGATCATTCGCCATGTGTTGATCCAGCCCCCCCATAGAGATGTCTTAATTATTATGATTGATTTTACCGCCGAGTTTATTAGCTTATAATTTTTGTTTATTAGTTGTCTGAATTTTTGAAAGTCTGCAAAAACTTAGAGCGGAAGCGCTCAATTTTGTAATTAGTTTAAACCAACAACAGGAACGTTACTCTATCTTCTTCAATACTGTCCTATCGAACACTTCGGATCAAGAAACACTCTAAAATACAATGTCTTTACCTTCTGAGATCCTACAAACTTCAAACCCTAATCAGACGTCTACAAAGTCCGCTTTGAAAGGCGGCTACAACCCTTCACTAGGCCCAATCCAACTACCAACATCATACCAAGCCCAACTGGCCAACTCAAGTGCCTCTAAACGCAACATATACGATCACAGTTTGTCTCGTCGTGCTCCAGAGGTCAATCTTTCATCCCTATCATATATTTTCAACGTCATGATCCAATACTCGCAGAAAAACTCCAAGGGAATTCAGGAACTTGAAGGCAAGCTCAACACTTTAGGATACTCGATCGGTCCAAAGGTCCTTGAGCTGATCACACTCAGAGATGGCAAGAATGCCAAGCGTGAGATTAAACTGGTGGAAATTCTTCAATTCATTCATACACAGGTCTGGCGTACACTCTTTGGCCGTGTAGCAGACGAGTTGGAGAAATCCTCAGCCGCAGATGACGAATATATGATCACGGATAAACAACCTTTGATGTCCGAGTTTGTATCGGTTCCTAAAGATATGGGACAGCTTAATGTGAATGCTTTCACTGCTGGTGTCATAGAAGGGATTCTAGATGTTAGTTATTTCCAAGCTAACGTCAGTGCCCACACTGTGGAGACACCAGGTTTTCCTAACAGAACTGTTTTCTTTATAAAGTTCGGCAGAGATATCATAGAAAGGGAATCATTGAGGTTCAGTAAATAATATAATATATATATCCAATACTATGTATTTTGTTAGGTAGGGGTTTTGATAAGAGTTAAGAGTTAACTTTGTATTTTACTTTATATTAATTCGCTTACGTAAGCCAAGAAATTCTGCCATTTTTCTTGGAACATGTGGTCAACTCGTGATCAAAGCGTTTGAAGAAATTAGTACGACGATATCTTGATTCATATCCATTATCTCAACGTTAAACCCTTTAAAGAACATCTCCACGGGTCTTTTCATAACACTTATTACCCATTTCAGCAATAGAAAACATTCAAGATGGCCATAACGATCAGAAAAGCTACAATCGAAGACATCACTGCTATGCAAAATTGTAACTTACACAATTTACCAGAGAACTATCAATTGAAATACTATATGTATCACTTACTAGCATGGCCTGAAGCCTCTTTTGTTGCCACCACAATCACCGGTGAAGAGGATCTTACCGAGGCTCAAATCCAAGATGTCAAGGCTGACCCATCCTATGTTCGCAGAGGTGAAAAGGTTGTTGGTTATGTTCTAGGTAAGATGGATGACGATGCTGAAACTGAGGATCCTACGCCACATGGTCATGTCACTTCTTTATCTGTTATGAGAACCTACAGAAGACAGGGGATTGCTGAAAAGTTGATGAGACAATGTCTTTTTGCCCTTACGGAAACTTTCAGGGCTCAATATGTCAGTTTACATGTCAGAGAATCCAACAGAGCTGCATTACATTTATACAGAGATACTTTGGCATTCGAAGTCTTGAGTGTCGAGAAGAGCTACTATGCTGACGGGGAAGATGCTTACTCTATGAAGAAAGTGTTGAAGGTTGAAGAATTATTGCCTAGTTCGTTTGCTAAGGCTGAAGCCGAAGATGACTTGGAGAGTGACCTATTAGAAGGTTTAGAGGAGTAACTGTAAATAAATAAATCATGATAATAACAGCAGTAATCCAATTGAATATGTATATTGTAACGTAGACATCTATGTTCTTATTGAATATAATTGGTAGTGTACAAATTGAAAAATATGAACAGTTTAAGCTAATAAGTCATCTAAGGATTGTTCAGAATCCTTCTTAATCAACGCTAGCATTCCCTTTGGTAAGATAGGTTGACCCTGGGAATCGAGAACATATCTGAAAGGCATTTCAACGGCCTCAGTCTTGTTGAATCTGAACTCTGGGTAATCAATGAACTTGATGTCTTCAAACTTGGTTTGTTTTTCCAAGATAATACTTGTGGTTCTGACAGCAGTATCAGTAGACATTTGCTTGTCACCTAGTCTTTTACCAGTGTAGCCGTACTTCTTGATCAACTCAAGTGTTAAATCTCTTGGTGGATGGGCACCTAGAATACCACCAAAGACTAACCATTCGTAAGTTTGGGCATCTTCTGGAACCAAATCAGTTTCGGCACGTGGATATAAGATACAAGTTCTTTCAGAGTTGATTGGTTGGTTGGTGTTTGGATCAATCAATTCATTGACTGGCTTGGTGGTCCATTGTAAGCCTAATTCTAACAACTCCTTTGGAATATCAGCTTCTGTGGTGTGGGATGGAAGAGAGGTCAAGTAAAGGTTACCAGCACCAATATCCTTCATGATTTGAGCGTATTCAAGGACAACCCATTCGGAGAAGCCTTCTTCCATATGTTCAATAACGTACTTCATTTTGGGGTCTTGACTGTGTGATTTGTTAAGGATAGTGCCTTACCACACAACTAGAAGAATGTACAATTTAGAGATTTACTAATTGATTCATTTGAACCCATTTCGCTTGAACTTTTTTCCTGGTACGGACAACACGTTCTAGTACGTCACTACAGGAGACAGAATTATTAACATATAGATCCTACCCTGTCCTATATCGTTGATGTTGTGGTAACAGATGAGAAATTGTTGTATATATATCGTAGAATATCCATAGCCCTCGAGTCATGAAAGAACTTGAACAGGGATCATAATAATAATAAAAATTGTTCGTAAGATAAACAAGTTTAAGCTTGCTTTTCACCTTCATTATCCTTTAAGAAATCGCTATTTTAATAATGTTAGTACCTCAGTGCCATAAAAACCTAATATATCAGACATCAGTCAATACATACTTTAATAACTTTTCAACATCAAAGTCTTCGTCGGCTTGCTTTTGGACGACTGGTTCTGGAGCCTTAATAGCTTCAACCTTCTTGGATGATGGTAAGTAACTTGGGATAACAGCACCACCAATAGCGGCGGATAAAGTGGCAATAGAGATCCAGTGAGCTTGAACCTTGGTACCAAAGATAGTGTAAGCAGAACCCATTTTGTTGATATACTTGAATCTGATGGATATTCAATCAATTTTTATCAGATACTTATTGATATAGAGCCATTTCAAGATTCAACCACACCCTTTTTGTCGAAATCCCGCGTTTGTTTGTCCAATCGAACATCTCATAAATTCTTCGCGAACATATTAGCACGTGAGTAAGTACTAGGGCAAGCTGTAAGGTGCAATCACGTGAAATCTTGTCATATGATATTAATGTGGAAAAAAACCCATGATCCATGGATATTGATGGATTGAAATCGACACCTTTCTAACGTTTTAAAGTCTCCATTGTTATCTACAAGTTTCCAAAAACTAGCCCAAAATGCCTGCTTCTGCCGAATACTTAGCCAAAGCTAAAGAGTATATCACCACTAACCCATACTTCTTCATCTCCAAGACCTGGTGTCCAGACTGTCATTATCTTGAACGTGTTCTTACTCAAAATGGTCTCCGTTCTAAGTTTGCTGTTTTAGAATTAGATAAGATGGCTGATCAGGCTGAAGCTCACCAATTAGAGTTGGCCTTCACCGAATTAGCTGGCAAGAAATGGGTTCCAACTATTTGGAAGCAAGGTGAAGTTTGGGGTAATGAAAGAGATGTCAAGGCCTTAGAAATCCAAGGTGGCGATAAGGTTAAGGAAGCCTTCAAATAAAGTACTATGTCGCTTAAGTTTATTGATAGCTGAATCTTGAATAAGTTATAGATACACACTGGTGGTCTAATACATGTACATACTAAAATCAGTTCCTGCTATTGATCCTGTTTGATAGAGAAGTGAAAGAATTCAGAATAGTCCTTTTTTTAAAAAAAATTATTGATTACAAATATCATATTTAACCATGATGCCTTCTATTTAGTAGCCCTTGATCTTGTTCGAAGTGGATTGGGGACAGAAGGAATCCGTCTCTTCTGAGCAGGTGTCATCAGATGCATCATAACATGGGAAGAATCACCACTGGTTGCGATATCCATATCATAATCATCATTGCTATCATCTTGAGTCAGTCTCTCCAACAGGTGAGATGGGTTTATAGTTGCAGTTAGATGATGGTGTGGGTCTGGATTATTATGATGAATGAACACAGAGTCGTCCATTGGGTCAACCATTGAGCCAGTCGAAGATGTTCTATAATGATTGGCTGTTGTATTGGCAGTTGCCAATGTGAAATTCCTCTCTAAGAGAAAATCGTCTTGAAACTTCACGGATGACAGACCACCTCTGCTCTTTCTTCTGCTATGTCCCTTGACTAATGATGGCTTGGCTGGTTGGGTTCCAACGCCTGCTGAAGATGGCGGGTTTGTAGAATCATCGCCAGGAGAAGGTGATGGATCAAAATCTACCACTTCTCCCACAACCACTTCGGTACTGACCTCCTCTAATAAGGATTGGAAATCATTTGAGTTACCCAAATGATCATTTGACTTGGCGTACATCTTTGCAAGGTGTGAGGAAGGTGGCAACGTCTTTCCTGGTATACTCTGAGGTAAAGGTGATTGTGTGGAGGAGAGACTAGGCGTATCTGGTTGATTGGTGCCATTGGCGTTGTTGTTTCTATTCAATGACGGTGGAGTTTTTCCTGATTTGCTCATTTTTCTCTTCTTTTTATTAGTTCCGTCTATCTCAACTAAAGTAAATCCTGGAGCTAAGTTCTTGTTCACGTCCAATCCAGCAGCACGTAGCTTTTCCAAAGAGCTGGTACCTTGTTCATCTTGTTCGATCTCTGCCAGTACCTCACCACACTGTAAGGCCGCATGATCCTGTGACTTATATTCGATCTGGTGAGAAAGACGAGAGTGGTTAAGAAACCCTTGAGCGGATCCAAAATCTGTTCTACCACACGCACTGCATTCAACTTTCACAATGACACCATCAGATCTTTTGTGTACACAGACCTTATTTCCGTTGGCATCAAGAATTGGAAGTATTCCACCATAGGATGTACGATGTGAGCGTGGAGCTTCAACTTCTTGAGCTTTGTTGGAGTATCTGCGGAGAGAGTATGGTCCAATCTCAGCACCAGGTAGGTGTGTGCTGTATGAAGATGAAGGGGCCGAGCCATATGATGAGAATGAAGACTTAAGATCGACCGCAGATAAAGGACGTAGTTCCTGCTCTTGAAGCTCAAGCAGACGATTTATGAATGTGGAGTAGCTTGGATGGTCATGGAGGTTTTTCAAGATTGACATGTTGTTATTTACTATCTCTATCTCGTTTAGTATCAAGCTATACTCTCTGTGCTTCAACAAGATCTCGATATCTATCTGATCCAACATGTTCTGTTTTGCTCTTTTGTGCTGTGCATTCATTGGATCATGTGTGGTTTTGGTGGGCGGTTGGGACGTTTGATTGGATGTGTTGACGTTGTCTTCATTGATAAACACTGTATCTGTATTGGGAGATTTGGGTGTTGCCACCTGCAGATAAGTGGTGGTATGTGGTTCGGTTCCCTTGTCCATATGAGTATCAGATCCAGACGACTGGCCACGTTCCATGTTTTGGGTACTTGTTGACATTTGTATTACTGATTGGAAGGAATTTTATATGTGAAATAAGTTTGAATGGCAGATTAGTTGAAAATTCTGAGATTTAGTGGACTTGTATTTACTCAGAAATCAGTGGCAGCACTGCCATATTTTTGTGGAACATACATCATCTGCCAAAATGCACAGGCCGCAACAGACACCCCACTTAAGTGGATAAACCAGTGCTTTTTGGCAGGAGTAATAAAAATATCTGTTTTCGGAAATTAGTGTATTTTAGAGACTGACGTTACACTTGGTCCTTTGTCTGTTAATTACCTTTTGATAATAAGTCTAGCGCACTAGTAATCTTAACAAGTAATTCTTCCTGAATAATAAATATTGTACTGTTTCTCACAGTAAGATCATGCGGTTGTTATCAGCATTAATTTCCGGTTATCCTTTTTCGGAAAAGTCACATGACCGGGCAGATTCTTTTTAACAGCAGATACTGGTAGAGTGATATGCAGTGCGGCCTTTGGTTGATCAGGTCTTCTTCATAAATTATATACAAACTTCTTCTAAAACACCAGCTTCTTTTGGTTCTTTGCTGAAAACATTCTAACATACTCATTTATAACCAATCATCCACATAAACATGGCCTCCACATCATCTAACAGAGCACCATCTTCATTTGACGGTGTTGTCTCCTCCCCTGTCGACGAGGTGGATTTCATTGACAAATGTATTCAAAACTGTAAGGAACAACCTTTTGTTCCATTAGGAACCTTAGCCACCTGTGTCGCTGTCACTTTGGCTGCCAGAAACTTAAGAGTTGGTAATAAAAATCTTGCACAGAAATGGTTTCGTTGGAGAGTTGGTTTCCAAGGGTTCACTATTGCTGCTTTAGTTGTTGGTGGTTTAGTCTATGGTAAGGACTCTATTGAAAGGAAGAAGACACAGGACGAATTGGCTCTTGAGAAGGCTAAGTTGAGAGAAAGATTATGGATCGAGGAGTTAGAAAGAAGAGATTTTGAAGCTAAACAAAGAAAGAAGAGAGCTGAAGTTGCTAGACAAAAGTATAGAGAAGCAATGGAAGCTGAGAAAAAGGCTGAAGAAGAAGAAAAGAAGAAATCGTCTGAAGAGGAATCGAAGTGATTAAGTTCCATGAATAACATTAAATGGTTTCCTTTAATATTAAATTCTTCCTTGCCTCATTATTTGCATGTTTTCAGTTAACTCTTGAAGTTTGTACCATATATGATCTATACAACTTTCCTGATTGAAATGGGTTTGTTACCATTTAATCACCTACCTACCTACCTACCTACCTACTGACCTACCTATACTAGTTTTTATTCTGTACATAGTTCTAATTCAAATATCCTTTGATAATTTTTAATATTTGTGTTTCTTGAGATCTGAAATAGATCTTGGGTTAACTAATATGACAACTGGAATCTTAAGAGTGGAGATTTAGGAACGCCACATTCGACAGGCGCCACTAATATTTATCTGAGACCCGTTCCGAAATCCGTAGATGTAAACTTTACATAACCATCTAACAAACATCATAGAATTAGGAAATTAAGAACAATTAAACTTGGACTATTTGTCAATATAAAGTCAAGATTAGCCAAATAAAGAGAAATGTTGGTTCTAGCAATTGGTGATTTACACATTCCACACAGAGCTATTGTACGTTTGCATGCCATGAAAAGATCTAAACCCAAGCAGGATTCATACAAAGAGAGACACTAACAAAACCTAAACAGGACCTTCCAGCCAAAGTACGTTTCCAATGAATGTATTCAAGTTCTTTATTATGAAATAATACTAACCTCCATCACTTAAAGTTCAAAAAGCTATTGACACCAGGTAAAATCTCTCAGGTGTTATGCCTTGGTAACGCGACTACTTCACCATCAACCCTTGCCTTCCTCCAATCTCTCTCTCCTGATTTCCAATTAGTCAACGGTGAGTATGATATAGCAACTACAGGCACACTTCCATTATCCCTGATTGTGACACATGGGTCGCTAAGGATAGGGTTTCTAAATGGGTTCACTGTGATCCCAAGAGGTGATCCATTATCCTTGCTTACTTTGGCAAGACAATGGAATGTTGACGTCTTGATTTGGGGTAATGGTGCTGGTGTAGAAGCTTATACCCTAGAAGGTAAGTTCTTTGTCAACCCAGGGAGTGCTACTGGTGCTTGGTGTGGCGATTGGGAAGGGGAAGATATGACTGAAGAATCTGAAACACAGGATATTCTTGTGGATAAGGCTTCCAAATTAGACATCAACGATGATCAAACCGACAAAGCCAAGAATGAAAAAATTCAAAGTGAAACAAATACAGAACAAGACTCAGAGGATGTTAAACCTGAAGAATTGGAGAAGGAACCAACATCATCATCCCCTATTACTAGTACCTCTGAGCAAATCAAAAATAAATCCGACGAGGTTCAACAAGAGAATGACGGCTTCTCTGATTCTGAATCAGAGTATGACTTTAACGATCTCTACGATACTATACCAAGTTTCACGCTATTGGATATTCAAGGAACGACTATCACTTTGTACATTTACACTTTGATAAATGGGGAAGTTAAGGTTGATAAAGTCAGTTACAGAAAACCAACACAGTTAGAATGAGAATACGATGCTCTGAATTTAGCATGTTAATAAACAATAATATTTTGGAAGTAGGGAGCGGTGGGTATGCAGAATGTATATTTTTGATTATGGCCCTCTCAATTTGTATCTCTTCAAAATAAATGTCAGTCATATACAAATGGAACTACAATGGAGAATCAGATTTGGACATTAAAAAGAATTTATTAATTAAACATGAACCTTAAATCTCTTGGCGAGCAAGTAAGATTGAATAGAATAGTACATAAATCTAGAGATACATTGTTAGCTTTCAGAATTCCTTGAATGAACAATCATAATCCAGAAAAGATCGATATCAGTCCAAAACAAGAAAAATTAAAACCAATCAAACAAAAGCCCTTTAAAATAAACAATAAATATTGAATATTTTTCAGCAGTTATTAATAAGGTAGCGTGGTTTTTTCCACATCGGCAAAATGCCTCGAGCCAAATGCACTCTGGTCATCATAGTAAAAAGGGCTTGTTGTTTTGTTTGGTTGGTGAAGATAAATCTTGTTGAATGATATGATTATGGATCTGTTTGATTTATTAGAACATACTTCTTAAAATGTCTTCGTTATTGATTGAGAAATGATGCTTACATTAATTTAAAAGAGAGTAGTGGAAGGAGAAAATTTTACATTTTTTTATAGTTGAATGAAACTGCAACATCCAGACATTCCAAAAATCTTGTATGCTTATTTCCGGCAGCAGATAGGGCTACGCTACTTCATTTATTGACCGACAATTATTGACAGATCAGGGAGGGCGTACAGTGTGTATACAGTAGTATCCTTGACATAGAGATAAGACAGTTTTCATTAATTCCCCTTCATGTAGTTGTTTTAAAAGAGATCTTTGAGTTTATCGAATTTTGAAATGAAACTACTAAAACAATGAGCTATCCATTCATATAGTGAGTGTTTTTTAGAGATCATACGACATAGAACTGTCATTAGATCTCAATTTAGGATATCAGCAGAATCCAAGAGCCTTTAGAAAGACATCACATCAATTCGAATTAGCAGTATTTTTGATTTTTTCGGAGACCAAAAATTCTGTTAAAATGAGATGGGAAAACTCGTTTTATTCAAAAACTTATTCAACCAAGCTGGGTACAAGACTGGGAAATTAGTCTGATCATGTGAAAATGAAACAGACTTTGTCCTTTTATATATAGCTTCTTCGAATTGAAGAAGAGACAACATTACCAACAAATTTAACTTTAACCATTTGAAATATTCAAAGTTAATTTCCAACATTAATTGTTTAACATTTTAACGATTTACTTTTAACTATCACAATAAATCACATTGAAAGATTGAGTTCCAAGGCACTGAAAAGTCTCCATGACACTCTACGCTAAATTACTCTTGCATGTCCTTGCATCTCTTAGGATTCTGTTGTCCGCGCCTTTCAGAAAGTTTAACTGACCAAGCAAAAATGTTACAAGATCGGGGGCTTCTACCAATCCAGGGTAAAAGTCCTGTAAGCTATTGTATTAAACCAATTCAGAATTTCCCAGATGTCATCTAATAATAAAAGACCTTTTCATGGCTCCTCAGATTCGTCGAATAATGAAAAAAGACCTAAGAATGAAGAGAGTACTGACTTAAAGAGAGAAGAACTCAAACGTAAAGCAAAAGAAAGGCTTGCGCAATTGAAAGCAAAGAAAGCGTCCAATGCCTCACCAGCACCTGCTCCACTTGTTGGTTCACCAGCTCCACCAAAATCTAGAGGCTTAGGTCTTAACATTGAACTACATCCCTTGCTCACAGGGAAACCAACACCACAGCCAACTATCAATCCAAATCTACAAAAATTCAACAAACAAGGCTATACCGTGAACCCATATTTAGACAATCTCTCTCAGACACGTAAGAAAAGAGAGTTCCAGTTCAATGAGAAGGGGAAATACATCAAGCAGGCTGAAGAGATCCGACATGCAAAATTGGAAGAAGAACATCAAAGGCAAATCCTACAGGAAAGAATCAAACAGGGTTTAGAACCAGATTCTATCTTGAAAGAAGAGAAATTCAAAACTGAAATTCCTCCGATTATGGAGTGGTGGGATGAGCCTTTCTATCAAAACAACGACTATGATCAACCATTGAACGAAGTCTCCATCTATGTTCATCATCCTGTTCCTATCAATGCACCATGGGAGAAACATCTACCTCCCCAGAAGCCAATGTTCCTAACTAAAAAGGAATTGAAAAGACTTAGAAGAAACGATAGATTTATCAGGAATCAAGAAACCCAAGAAAAGATAAAGTTAGGTATATTACCAACTCCGGCACCTAAAATCAAACTAGGGAACTTGATGAACGTGCTAACAAGTGAGGCTATTAAAGATCCAACGGCTGTTGAAGCCAGAGTACGGAAAGAAATCGAAGAAAGAAGACAATTACATTTGAAAACAAACGAAGATAGAAAGTTGACTAAGGAACAAAAAGAAACTAAGAGAGAAATCAAGCATGAAAAGGACCTATCGAAGGGTTATCACACTGCGGTGTTCATCGTGAAGGACTTATCTCATCCATCACATAAATTCAAAGTCGAAACCAACGCCAAACAGTTGAAATTAACTGGTACAGTCATCCATATCGATAATCTATTCTCATTGATAATAGCTGAAGGCTCAGAGAAATCCATCAACTTTTACAAAAAATTACTATCCAATCGTATCAAATGGCAAGAATCTACCACTGTTAATGGTCTCAAGTTGGATCTATCTTCTAATTATTGTCACTTAATATGGGAAGGACAAGTTCCGAAATTCAAGTTTGATAGATTTAGTTTTTTCAAAGCTAAGGATGAACAAGTAGCTTTGGGGTTCTTATCCAAATTTGATATGACTGGGGTCTTAAGGGATGCTGTTGTTCATTATCGTGACAATTCGGTCAGATAAGAATAACCATATGTACGGTTTGTAAAGTTCTTGATAATTATTCAATATTAGATATTTAATAAAATTTACATGGTCTATTATATATATATTTAAAAGCAAGAACTAGAACTGATCAAGATTTATGATCATATAACATATATAT